>BSSO01007630.1:0-10829 GCA_030267885.1 Mesembryanthemum crystallinum | reverse complement strand
ATAATCCTGAAAAAGTGATGAATATGCATGTTATGAGTGATGAATATTTATGCTACGAGTGATGAATATGCACTCTGTGAGTGATGAATTTAGTAGTTCGCATGGTTCGCAAATAAGTTTAGTTCGCACTGGAACTTGACTCTATATATATATATATATATATATATATAAGTGAATCCTACACTTTGTGAGGTCGCACGTGGCATCCACATCACCCTAACATTGTTGCCAAATCATCAATTATTTCCATGTCATCATTCATCACTTAGATAATTTTTTTTTTTTTGGTGTCTACAAGAAGGAACTTCCTTCCTACTTGGGCGTGGCTAAAGGGCACCCCCTAACGCACGACCTTGGTATTCTACAAATTAATTCGTGTTGGTGCTCCCCAGGAGGCTCGAACTCTTGACGTGGTGTTTAAGCTAAAGCTTGTTTACTAGTGGGCCAACACCTCTTGGGTAGAGTCACTTAGATAATTAATGTATGTATATCATAAATTAATAAATAAGTGCATTGAATTGAAATAAAGTGGAGGAAAATTTTATTATAAAGTGGTCAATTATCATATTGTAATATATGATATAAAGGGATGTTCTATATGACGCCCTTGTACTTTGAACTTTTCTGCGTAGAGGAAAATATTTTCTAAAATTCTACATAGTGCCTTTGTTGAGTTCATGGTTTTAATGATTAACAAACAAGTGAACTTATTCATAAGTGCTAATGTGTTTGCAATTTTGTGTGTGTTTGTTTAATGTGTAGGTTAACCAAGTTTGTTTGATGGTTGAACCTTGGAGCGTTCTTGAAGATCAAGTAGAGCAAGGAGTCTTTGGAGTTATGCTTTCTTTATGTATCTTTAGACTCTTTGTAAGTGTTCATGTGCTTTGGTAAGAAGTTAGTCAAGCATGCTTAAGTATGGAACCTTGAAGCTATGGTGATAATGAGCTGAGATGTGTATCTCGATGGAACAGTTCCATGTAAGTACGTGTTCCATCTGGCAGCAGTGCTGGACGAGGTGCACGAGATTTCGTATATAAATTATATATGAATATTCTCGATTATCTTTGGGTAATTTTCTGGAGAATATTCAGATATAATTATTCAAGTATTTATATGAGATAAAATCAGTCAAAAGGTTTTTGGAAATTATATTTTTCCTTGGGCTTCAAGAGTTTTCCTAAAACACAACTTTCCTAATTGCTAAAAGATAGAATTTTCATATCTTTTATGAGCTGGAAATTATCATCTTTTGGAAGGTATTTTATTGACTGGATTTCTAAAAGATATATTATGATTTTATCTCGTATCTTATTTCCTAAATAGTTGGCTTATTATATGTCAACTATCTTTTAGGGTTCTAGTGTATGTAAACTTGCTTTATATACCTAGACGCTATTTGGGAAATCTTCTTGACCAAGGAAACTACCATATGCTCTCCTATATATATGGATGGAGTATTAGGTCAGTTTACCCAAGAGCTTTCACAGAGAAAAACGTCCATACTTCATAAGAGTTCATCACCTCCATAGCCAACACGTTTTAGCACCCACCCATTGGCATATCAGTGGTGCTGAAACTGTTCCATGCAAAAGTGTTCTTGATTGTCTTCTATCATTGTATAATAGGCACGACTAGGATTACAAGTGTAATTCTTTTATTATGAAAACATTGTTGCTTTTGTTAGCTTCGAGTATAGGTACTTGAAGGGGTCACAACAAGTTAGAGTTAGCTTGTTGGGGTGTTAGGTCTAGAGTTAGATCTAGGGGTGGGTTACTTTTGTAATCGAGTGTTTTCTCTACTTAATAAGAGAAGTAGTAGTGTTTTCTCTACTTTTGTAATCGAGTTAGCTTGTTGGGTCGTGGTTTTTTACTCCTATGAGTTTACGGGTTTTCCACGCTAAATTTGTGTGTCACTCTCTCTTTACATACGTTCATTGCATATATTCTGTCTAAGTGGAACTGTTCCATCAGAACTGTTCCATCCAACGATTAGAGTGAAAAAAGAGTGAACTTTTGTAAGGACTCAATTCACCCCCCCTCTTGAGTCCTTCTCGTGCACAACAGCCTTTATAGTTTTAAATCCTCTACATTGTGACCTTTAAAATCATGTTTTTTGTTTCAAAAGAATAATTTCTTTCAATTAAACTATTTATTTGTGTTCTATCATTTCTTATATGTCTTTAAAATCATGTTGCAACTATTATGAGGTCCCCAACCACTCATTTTCGCACATTTTTTTAGTTCTTTAAGATTAGAGTAGTTATCATCCAAACTTTGCATAACATGCACTTTTATGACTATTAAATGGCAATTGTGAATTATTGGGGATAAGGAAGTATGTTAGGCAATGGGGGATAAATATAATATTTTCTTAACAAAATAGTCAGTGAGAAGGCACCACATAAATATTGTCAAAAATAAAGGGTACCCTGTAAATTTTGATAAAACATTGTCCTCCATGTAGAAAAATCTAAAACACAAGTGCAACATATAGAATTTCCCTAATCTAAAAGTAGATGATAGCAAAGCAACCCAATTTTTAATTTTTTTTAAAGAAATTATATGAGAAAAAGATGAAAAATTATAAACTATATAATGACTAAGGATAGTTAGTGAGTAGATACATGATAAGTATATGTAGATAGACTCATTCATGCGCTCATCTCATGTCACCGAAATAATGAAATAGTTATAACACAATTAACTAATTCGTAGTTCATTGCTACCTAGAGCTGTTACTATCGTTATACGTGTTTGTTTAATAACCATATTATGTAATATTGCACGTATCGCTTAACAAGTCATGTATATTTTAGCTTGCATTTTGTTAGATGTCCTATTTTTATTTTCTTTTACCAATCAAATAAATATTATTCCGTGCATCGAACGGGGCATGCAACTAGTTATCATACCAAAATTAAAGAACCAAAAGAAAGTGGAAACTCACCTCTACAAAAATCAGGGTTTCTCGGTGACGACAAGCAATTGAGAGAACGAGACAGGGATGAGAGACACAGCGATGAGAAGAGATAGAGTACTTGTGAAAATTGTTCAAAAATTAGCAATGAGAAGACTGAGAGAAACAGAGATGATAGTAGAAAATAGACCGTTATGACGAAATTAGATCGTTATGATGACACGGCGGGGCGGGACTAGTCTATTGCGTTACTTTTTATAGAGTGGCCACCTCAAAGTTTTTCCACTCTCATTTTTGCCCCCAAATTTTTCTTGGATTCTTTTTTTATCCCCTCTAAATTTTATCTTTTTTTTTCCCAAAATGTCCAGTTTTGTAAAATGTGGATTAAAATAATTATTACTTGTTCATTCATCAAAACTTTGAGGTTCAACATATTTGTCAACCTCTTTATAAATTCTAATTGTTTGTTTTATTCTCATATGATGAACCATTGGAATTTACTCCAATGCAAATATCAATATTAAGCGCATTTGGAGAAATTTGTAAAGGAACGATTAATTATATGATTGAATTAAGTTACAAAACTAAGGGCCTGTTTGGGATGCTTTTTAGTTGAAAATTCTTTTTTTCTTTTTTTAAGTAATATCCAGTTTTTGGAAAACCAGGTTTCTGTTGTCAATTTTGATAATTAAGCAGACACTATAAACACAACAAATTTCAACTTTAAATTGAAAATTTTTCAAAACCAAAAACTGACAAACCCCGAACAGGGCCTAAGGTAACTTGTAATCTTAAACTTTCCTTAACCATTTCATTTATATATATACCACTTTGATATATTTGTGAAAAATCTCTGATACCACTTTACAGCGTATTATAATGCACTTGGATGCAACAGAAATATACTTTTGAGTTCTAGGGGCTGCCATCAACGATTTAATGCTGATGGTGAGCCCCCAATCTCTTTGTTTCCCTTGTTTTAAGTATTTTTCTAATTGTTTGTTATCGGATAACTTTAGTCTCTCTTTTGTGATGACAGTTAATTTGTCCCATTCATTTGGTCTAATTGTCTCTCATTTTTTGATAGAACTGATTGTTTTTAATTTATATGGTATTACGGAGGATCATCGTATTCAAGAGATAGTCTACAACATCGAATTGAGACATTCATCAAATCTCCGGCATGGTCTTTCGCAAAAACGAAACAACAATTATTAAAAGGAAGCCATTTAGAATCGTCATATTTCAAGTGTTAGATAGCTATTCTTTACGAATGTAATATTGTGGTTGTATAGATCAGTACCTATTTGTGAAATGATGACGGTACCTTTGTCAAAACAAATTGAATTTTTTGAAGTACAATTAGTTAAAGTGTATATGCTTCTTGCTAATTAATAACTAAATAATACACATTTATTTCTTACAATTAATCTGCAATTTTGGCATCAATCATTCGAACCGAACATGAACTCTAATTTTCTTTTTCTTCAAAAACGTGCATGAGTTGAGTCAAGTAAAAATCAAGCTTGACTCGCTCAATTAACACTCTTGTTATTGACGCCTTTTAACATCATTCTCGAGATTCCATTATCTATCATACAAAAGATCAAGAGTCACCCATCTAAGATAAAAAAATTTACGCCTCTATAAGTGAATATCAACCTAGAAGTACCCTTATAAAGCGCAAAAGTCATCCTTACGAATTTGATATATATAGTCATCATTAAAAAGTCAGTATATACAATAAACTAAGTACATACAAGATCTACTAAATACTTACTAAAATCATTTATAGTAAAGTACTATTCACTCACTCAAGTGATGTACTCCAATTGTTAGAAAGGAGCCAATTTCAAGGAGGGTAAAATGGTCATTGAATGCAACGTGCTCCCTCCATAGTTTTCTATATATATAGACCCACAGCTCTGCCACCCCCCCACTAGAAAAGCTACATTCATAACCTTATTAGCTTCCCTTCTCTCACTTTCTCTCACTTTCTCTGTCTCACTTCACTCACTCCCACCACCACCACCTTCTCATTAGGTCAGAACCAAAAACACCCCCTTTTTCTCCTTTTTCCCCCTTGTCCTTTTAGAGTGAAATAGGAGAGANTCTTCTTAATAATCTTCCCTTCACACAACACTACCCACACACCCCCACATGGAAAAAGAGTTAGATCACCAAAAAGAACTCCAACTTCTCCCTCCCCCATCATCTCTCCCTCCTCTCTACCCTCCCTCCTCACGTGCCTCCCTCACGTGGCACCACCGCTACCGCCACCGTGCCACCCGATCCAAACCCGACCCAAACACGAACACAAACACGAACACGAACACGAGCAACGAGCCCTCCTTAGACCTGAAGCTCTCAATAAGCTGTGGCCTCCCGCCAGAGTCATCATCACAGTCATCCTCAGACTACGCCTGTGTAGAGGCGCTCAAGTGGCAAGCCGCTGAGCAGATACGGCTGGCCGCCATCGAAAAGGCGTATGCGGAGCGGGTCCGGGAGCTGACTAGGAGAGAGATTGAGCTTGCACAGTCGGAGTTTGCCCGTGCTCGTCTTATGTGGGATAAGGCACGGGAGGAAGTTGCCCGTGCTGAAAGAATTAGGGAGTCAGTCAACACGGGCGGTAATACTTGCATGGGCGAAATCACTTGTCACTCCTGCAGGCAAAGGTTCCATCCTAGCTGTTAAACTAATCAGTAATTTTTATTGTTGTTATTAATTCTTGTTACAATTTTATTTATTAGAATAATGAAAATTAAATAAATAAAATAGTGATAAGAGATCAAGGAACGAAGTTTAATTTCTATAAGCACATGTATATCATGAAATCATATGATATGATATGTCATTTTCCTATTTCCTCTTTCCTATTTCATATCTTGGATGATCCTATTCTAATTTTGATTAATTTGATACTCGTAGATTTTTTTATTTTTTATTTCTCAAGGGTTTTTTTTTTTTCCCCAATTTTTAACAGTTGATGTGCAATGGAGCGACAGTGGATATGATTTTCTGGAACCAAATATGATTATTATGAATGATGATTATAGTATAAGATCAAAATAAATACAATTACGTTCACCAACTTCCGAATTTTTAGCATTGGTGTTATGAATTAGTTAATTGTATATTGGATTTATGTGAGCAATAAAATAATTGTGTTGAGTTTAGAAAAGAATAGTGTGATCATTGTTTCAGTCTTTGCAGATCTTGGAGCTTTAATTTGTTCCACAGAATAAAACCCCTTTCTCTCTCTCTCTCTCTCTCTCTCTTCTAGATCAAGAAAATACCTTCTTTTTTTTTAATCATTTTATATTTAGCTGCTATATATATAATCTCTGGTAATAATCAAATCCAATAGGAGCTTTTCACCAACTGAAACTGAAATCCCATGCAAGTCTGTCAAAAAAAAATAAAAAAAATAAAAAAAAAATCCAAGTAACTTTGGAGTGTTTGAAGAAATGATGTTCAGAGGAGAGAGAGAGAAGGATGCTATAATTACAGTGCTAAAAGTGATTATAGCAAAAGTTTTAAGGAGAAATTTAATGTAATTAATTAATCATTATTATTGAAATTAAATGAATTTTATAAAAATAGTAGCTGTTTGGATTAGGAAAATAAAAGAGGTCAAAAGTTTGGAAGTATTTTTTTGGAAGGTTGTAATAATTGTTAGTTCAATGAAGGAAAATTTGGAAGTGTGGTATAATAACCGATGCTAAATGTGGTATGTTGACAAAAATTTAGAATAGAACATCAATAAAGGAAGAGATTGACAAACAAATGCATGCTCACCTTGATTTTTAAGTAATAGATTTCGGATCTCTCAAATACATACATTATTTGTTGGGTTATGCAAAAAAAAAAAAAAAAAAAAAAGAAAAAGAAAAGAAAAGAAAAAAGAAAAAAAGGAAGGGGCTGAATTTGAAGTTCTCCCTCCTAACATGGGGATCTACATGACATCATAGGTATATAAGTACATATTCATATTATACATATTTTTCCGATCCATATGTCTCGTTTTGTTTTGAAAGTAGAAAAAATATTGATATACCAATAGTGCATACCCCACGTAACTTAAGTTCACTGCGCATATGTTGAGCCGGCCTTAATTCGACTTGATAAGTTTGTGAGCTACTTAATATGTTTTCTGTATTTATTTTTTAGTAACTTTTATTTATATTATACATAACAATGATAAAATTCTAAAAAAAAAAAAAACAAAAAAAAAAACAAAATCTAACTTAAAAATATTAAAATTTACTTTTGTTAAGAGTTGTGTATTTAAGTGTATAGTATTTGAGAGAAATGTTTCTTAACACCTGAGACAATTGGTGTTAGGGTATGACAATTTCAGGTAATTATTCAATAAAGTCTATAGCTTTCAGCTAATTTGCAACTATCAGCTAAGAATCAAATTTTTAGATTATTTTCAACTTTTAATCAAACTCAATGAAATTTTAAGAAGTTATACATACAAACTTTCAACTTTAACTAGCAACACAACTACTAGCTTATTTAGAATTTCAAAATACCTTTCAACTACTTTCTACTAGTTTTTTCCCCCTTGCTCTTATAACATTTCAATTAGCAAAACAACTAGTTTTGCCAAACATAGCCTTAATGTATTTGCATTGCTTATAAGTGACAATAAGATAACCAATTTTTTTTATTTTTTATTTTTAATTTCAAACCACTTGAGATAAATGGGTGAAGCTGATTGTAGCTCGAATGACTCGAGCTCAAAACAAATTAAATTCAAGCTCAAAACAGATTAAAACCAGTCGAGCTAATAATTTTTTAGGTCGACTCCTTCTCACCAACTTGAAGTCGAACTCATTTATCTCTTGACGAGCACCAGTTGAGCAGAGTTGAACTCGAACTCGACTTGTTCAATCAATTTGCATTACCCATAACTACTCAAGACGAGTGGAGATTCTACCTTTGATATATAGACCAATATTGCGAAAATATGTCATGACAACAACTTTCATCCAAACGAAAGCCTTGTTTATTTTGGAAGTAAATGTGATTATGATGTAATGCAGCATTTTATTAGTGGATGTAGAAGTGTAAACTAGATGAGGGATATGCGTGATATAAGATCAGTATGATTGATCGATTACATATTTACGTGAGATTAACACTTTAGTTTTTAACTACTATTGCTCAAGTTTCAGTGTTTAACCATGTAACTATCATTAGATGGTGAGAATTAATGATGTTTACAACTAATTACATAACATTTACAATTTTATTGGTAATCATGACATGTGCACAACCATGTTATATTCATTATATCGTAATCGATCATCGTTACAACTAAGTAAACACCAACCAAGTGTTTATTTGGGAACTTGATCTTAAAATTCATATATGGATATGATGATTTATTTTATTTTATTTTTGGTGCGATATTGATATGATATTATACATAAATGACTAAGATAAAATTGCCTTGAATTGATCTATTTCCTTAGCTTTTAATTTCATAAATTTTACAATTGGAGAATTTCAAATGACACTCTACCTCCTAGTTGTATAAATTCTTCCATCTCCTTCCTTTCTTACCTTGCCCTTTTTATTCTAAAGCATCATCACACTAGGTGTAATGGTTGAAAATCAATCAAATCAAATCTGGAGTTTCAAATCTAATTCCCAAACATAACATAGAAGAATTTGCAAGTTTGCAACTGCACAGCTCTCCTAAAAATCTAGCTTGAGCTTCTGACCAGTACTATATCCAAATCAAACGCAGCTTGCAAAAGCTTATATAAGTATCCCCTCTACCCCAAAAGAACTTTTACATTTGAGTTTACACGGTGTCCACGATACACTTTGACCATATATAATTGTAACTATGTAAATTTGAAACTTATATGCAGATGATATTTTGAGAATGCTATTTTAAGATGAATCTAAAAAGAACAAACTTTTACAGAGTACATCATCATACTTTTTTTATAAACTAGTGGTTAAAGTTTCTTTGACCTCAAAAAGTCAAATATAATTTATCTATTTTTAGGATGGATATACTATCAAGGCTAGCTAGTTATGAGCTTTACTAATTTATTCACATTTGAATAGGCAAGGAAACCACCTCACTTTTGACAGTAATAAGACACGAACCCAAGTCATTATTGGAGACGAGTGAGAAGTGCGCGACTGCGCTACTCACCCCAAGCTCATTTATTCACAGTTGATGAGGATGCTGGACTGTCAGTAAGAGTTGAAATCAAAATCTCTTGAATTGTAAGCTATCTGATCTGTGTACTGACTATGCTAGTTCTTTAGCCATTAGCAAAGCAGGTTGATGGAACTCACGTGTCATCCTTTCCAAGCTTTCCTTTGCAATTAATTTGCAAACCAAGAACACTATAATAAGTAGTACTTATTTTGAGTAGCTTGTAGGTTTGTAGCATGCATTGATATAGAGTAGCTCAAAAAGGACTTGGTGTACTTCTATTTTACAGATATTCAGAACTTGAGAAAGTTAGGAACTACTTGTAGATGATCCAAATTAACCGCCCCTCATTGAAAGACAATGTACTTAGCTAGAGTAAGGATGTCTAGCTAGTTTAGTGGGTACAATTTTTTACAATTTTCGAACTATCTGGGAGCTTAACCAGTAATTGTGTTAGGTATTGAGCCTAATTTCGAGATATAGAAGTAAACTCTATTATTGGAGTTAGGGATTCTCATGATTCGAACTCAAGACCTTTTGACGATTATTGGAACTCTGATAACAGGTAAGAAACTATCGCATCTAAAAGTTTAAGCTTATAGTTGGAGGCACAATCAATCATTCATCTCCTAATAGTATCACCTCTTTTTAGCACCCAACAATGTTGATTATAGTCAGTTAGATTGGAATAGCAATCAAATGTTAATACACTAGTAATATGGGTACGTTTGCATACAACTACTTTTTTTTTTTTAATTTCCACAATAACTCTTATTATTTGCATAAGCAAATCTCTTTTTTCACAAGCTTTCGGGACAACATCTTATTCGTCCAAAATAGATGTTGGAGAAAAAAGTTATAATCAAATGAAGTGTGCCAAAATTGATGTTAAGTTACAACATTTGCGAATTCTTGGGTATAACTGTCAAATCGTTAGCCAATTCAATTTAATGGTGACTTTTCGCAAATTATGGGCTATTTTTAGCGACTTAAGAGTGATTTTTTAAAACTTAACATATTTTTATAAAATTAATTTAAGTTGTAAAATATCACCTTTAAGTTGATAAAAGTAATCTCTAAATTGGAAAAAGTAGCCCTTGATTGAATCATCTAACAATTAGACGGTTACGCAAGAGTATTACTCAACAACATTGTACATTTTGACGATAATATAGAATGAACTAATCAAGGAAGAATTTAACAAATGAGCTTTATGTTGTATGGATTTCAAATTGAATAAGCTTTCAAGTGAAATACCATGGGACCCAAAACCAATAGAATATGGGTGTTTAATATTTGATCAATTTAGGTAATATATATAATAGAATTTTCAAATTTCTTCACAATATGAAACATTTTCTTCAGATTTTTAAAAATTCGGTAGGGATGTCAATGTTTGACGCACACGATAACATGGCACGAATCCGACCTTAGTTAATGAGATAAATACGAACACGACACAACACCTATACATATAAACCGAATCTGATACAATTCGACCTATTTGATGTACGTAGCATGTAATTATCTTCCATTTCATATACTCTTTTATGTAATTTAAGACCAATATGAAACGGCCAATTAACCAGATTGGTATTTTTTGTGGAAAGGGGTCGACAATTTGGTATTTTTACTGGCTGCGGCGACACATTAGTATTTTTAGTGGAGCTCCGGTACCACATTGGTATTCATAGTGGCTAAATGAGACAGATACCCCTAAAAATCT
>BSSO01007629.1:0-10830 GCA_030267885.1 Mesembryanthemum crystallinum | reverse complement strand
AAACGATCGAGAATTCGCGTTGAAAAAGTGAGACCAAAAATACTCTCAACCCGTTGGGTCAACCCGTAACCGAACCCGACTCGAAAATGACTCGACCCGCTAATGACCTGACCCGAACCCGACCTGACCAACCCGATTGCCAGGTATAGCTAGTAGTGTAGAAGTTGGAGAATATACTCGCTCAAATAATGGATGATTGGATTTTAGATATATTAGGTTTCAAGTTCGATTGTTCTCGATTTAAGTTGGAATATGTTTGATTATTCTAAACGGATAGAAGAATGCAAAGCTTGTATCTTTATGGAGTATCTTGCATATCAAATCGTTTTCATTAGGATTATCTTAATCGCTATTGAGGAACAATTGAGAAATAACGAAAGGTATTGACACTGCAAAAATGCCAATAACCAATTCTTGGACTACTAATTATGGGTCACTTTATCTAGGATGACACTGCAGATATGCCAATAATAATATAGTCGAGCTACTAATCAGTCACTTGATTTAGAATCTGAGATGGTGATCTCATTCAATGTCCTAAAATTTTGAAAAAATTGCCAAAACCCCCCTTATAAGTTCACGAATTTTACAAAAACCCCATTTTAAAAAAATTTGTTATAAAAACTCCCTTTTAAGCCCTCTAAATTTTAAAGATGCCCCCTACCACCACTTCCCGATTGTTTCAAGCTAAATTTTACGTGCTTTGCCATTTTTGCCCTCATGTGCCAAGCATATTTTCTGTTAAGGCATTTCCCTCCAAAATTTTTCCACATTAACAATGGTTTCCATAGGGAAGGATGATGAATTTGAGGTAGACATTCTTGCAATTAAAAGAAATACAAACAAATCAATTTGAATTCATAAAAGCAAGTGAAAAAAATCAAAACTTGTTAAAATTGAGTATGAACCCTATTTCAAATGGGGCCAAAAAACATATTTATTGGATGAGACAAACATAGGAAATCATAATTCAAGTTTAATCGAGGGAAATTACATACCTTTAAACCGAAATTATTAAGAGGAACACAAATGGGGGCAAGTAGAGTTTTGGAGAAGGGAAGCAATTAACCGAGAGCAATTGAGGGCGAAAATGGCAAAGCACGTAAAATTTGGCCTGAAACAACCGGGAAGTGGTGGTAAAGGGGCATCTTCAAAATTTAGGATGCTTAAAAGGGGGTTTTTATAACAAAAATTTTTAAAAGGGGGTTTTCGTAAAATTCGGAAACTTATAAGGGGGTTTTTGGCAATTTTTTCTAAGATTTATGATAAGATTTTTTGTTATGATGTATTATAAATGTCATTCGAGAGGAGAGCATCCTCATGTCACCTTCTTGTCTCTCAAAAAAATATCCATTGCAACAAATAGAAATAAGAACTATTGTCTCCACTGGTGAAAAGGATTTTCTATCACCATTGACTAAAAGTATGAAGATTTAAAAGAAGAATAAAAGAGGATATATCAAGGAAAGAAGTGCGATAAATAAGTTTGATGTAAAGAAAAGGAAACTAGATATGCATTTTATAGTCTCTAAATCATAAAATTCTTGTAACTAATATTGATACTTTACATGAGAAATGAATACCCCTAATAAATTTTTTCATAAACTTTCTTTATTTAATATTTCCAGTTTATAATTACTAGTATTTAATTTTGTAGGAAATAATATTATTGTTAGGGTGTGTTCTCTCCACCTAAAAAGGCTGAACACAAAAACTTGTATGAGGCGGCCTCATACATGAGGCCTACTACTTTGAAGAAGAAAAGGTGGTACTTGGTACCCAACCAAGTATCAAAATTACCACATTTTNTTGAACTGAACTGGACTTATTTAATTTTTTTCAATCTGACCGTTAGTCCTTTATAATTTGTGAAGACATATTCAATGTTGGCCTCATTTGAAAGTATTCATCGATATCTTTTCCAACGACATATGAATCATTGTTAAATTATATTTGAATAAAAATTCTTTAAGTGATACGTTACTAGATGAACTGAACTGAATTGGTAGTTATAGTTTTAGATATAGCTGTAACTTCACAAACAAAAACTAGTTGCAAGATTCAAGCTGTAGTTTTGATTGAAAAACTCGTTGTTCTTGCCAAACATACTCATAGTAGAAAAAGAGTAAAATCAAAATAGTAATTTGTTAGAAAGAGAAGAAGAAGGTCATAATGGTTTAAATTCTATTGGGCTATACCCAATAGGTGTTGGCCCACTGGTAAACAAGCTTTAATTTATACACCAGGTCACGGGTTCAAGCCTCTTGGGGAGCACCTACACGAATAAATACCCGAGACCGTGCGTTAGGAGGTGTACTTTAGCCACACCCAATAGGGAAGGAAATTCCTCCTTGTAGACACCAAAAATTCTGTTGGGCTATAATTGTGCTTGCGCTAGGAGATGCAAGCCCAAAGATTAAACCTGAGCATTTTAGACCAGTAACAAATTTAGAAAAGTAACCGTTCACCTTTCCCAGCCCATGTGCACACAATATCTTGATCGATCACAGATTAAATCAAACGGTTCATAATGCTTGTCCCTTGCCCAAGGGATAGAAGACAGAGAAATTAAAGCTCTTTTCGTGCTATAAGAAGAACCTTGCCCCATCTCATTTTTCACAGTTCATGCATTGAAGAACAAGTTTCAAATTTAGTTCAAGTATGGAGGTAATTACAGTATATTCTATCCTAACACACTTAAGATTTTAATGATTTAGCATATGTTCTTGCTTGAAATTTGAAAAGTTGGTCATTTGGTGATTTACTTGTTTAGGAAGTTGTCTCATGCATTTTAGAATACAGTTTGTGACTTGGTTTAATTACTACGTTGTAGTATGAATTAGTGAGGAAAAAGGAAATTGTGATACACTTATGAGCATGCGAAAGTACTCTTTGGCCACAAGTTGTTTACATGGTCAAAATTACAACGTGAGGGTTTGTGTGACCAAAACATAGAACATTAAGGGTTCCGTATGACATTTGTTGTTATTTATTATTTGTATTAAGTTAATTTAGTCTAATCACTTAAACTTGCCGAACTATATTACTATTAGTTGTATGTCATACACTTGCATTGTCATGTCATGTTATATGTCATACAATGGTTCTTCTGTCCATGCCCTTAAATGCTAACACAATCTTTCCTACGTTAATACTATTACTTATTCTAATTGGTCATTCAAAGATGTGACCTTTACATGACCAAAAAAACACCATTTGGAACACCTTTATATAGAGCTAAGTTCCATTCTCAGTTATAGAAAGTTTTCATTCATACATTTAGTGTCACTCTTTTGTTCTCAGGTTAAATTCAGCCATCAATACAAATATCATTGGCTAACCAAAAACTAAACAACCCACTTTCAAACATGAACTAACCATAAAAACCCTTTTGTCACAAGCAATACATGTCCTTCCTTCTAAATTCAACCAATTCAAGCATTAATTTATGAATTTTCTCATCCTAACATCTTTGCTCTCTACATAATCTCTATCTTTGTAAACCATCCATTTCTCCTCTCTTTCTCTCTCTCTCTCTCTCTCTAGGCCACACAAATTCAACAAAAAATGGAGAAGAAAAAAGCACTTAAAGATGAGGCATTGGTGCAACATCCATATCTTCTCATATTGGTTGCTATATTGGGCTTTATTGTGATGGATCCATTCAAAATGGGCCCATTGGGAGATCATGATTTCAAGCCTGTTAAGCATCAAATTGCACCTTTCAAGGAAGTGATGGACAATTGGCCAAGGGATAACCAAAGTAGATTGGGCCAAAATGCAAAATTGGAGTTTGTGGATCAAGTGTTTGGGCCTGAGTCATTGGAGTTTGATAATTTGGGCCGAGGCCCATATGCTGGTTTGGCTGATGGTCGAGTTGTGAGATGGATGGGAGAAGAGCTAGGATGGGAGACCTTTGCAACTGTCACACCAAATTGGTAAGTTTTTATAAATTGTGGGTTTTAATTTTGTGCAATATTTTTCCAATTTGATGTGATTTTGCTTGTATGAGATGAACACGAATTACCTTCATTAGATCTAAAAACATCGATTTTATTTTTCAATTTAGTAAAAGAACATCATCGTAGAATTTCTTGTTCAACCCTTCCTAAAAGATGTGAATAAATTTTTTTTTTTTTTTTTGTTTTTTTTTCTTCTTCTTTGTTGATGCTCTATATAAATTATCATATAGAAGTTCAATATTAATTAAGGTTTTTTTAATCAATTTTGTTTTTATTTGTACTACTTTATACTCCTATCAATGTACTCCCTCCGTCCTTCATTTACCTTGCGAAAATTGATATGGGGTGAGATTTAAGGAGAGGTGTTTTGTACAATTTTGCCCTTGAAAGAAGAGAACCCATATGCTTATTATTTTATCATTTCTATTTTTTTGTAGAGAGAGTGATTGGAGAGAGAAAAAAAGATTGTTTATTGTATTGGTTTGTTAGTTGGGGGTATTAATGGGAAAAATTGGTGATTTGTGGGTTTTGAAAGATAAATAAGGGACAAATAGAGGTTTCTGAAAGATAAATAAGAGACGGAGGGAGTATGAATTATCAACCATATAGTTAAAAATATATGGTAATCTAGGAAGTTTGTTATTTGTAACCAAAGTTGGATATTATATACTCAATGCTAAAACATGCAAGAACTTGTTTCATTGTATGAACTAGAGATGCATGTGGAAAGTCACCATTGTTGTCAATATAAGCTGATCACCTCAATCTTTAGTCACCCATGTTATCATATAAAATTGAACACTAAAAGTCACATTTGTTCTTAAGAGATGTCACCCCTAAGAAAGAAAAGTCACCCCTGGTTCATACCCATAATCTAGATTATGAACCTCAAAACATGACATTAATTGACAACAAATTTTCAGAAACACAAATTGCTAATTTGCAGTGCTAATGACTGATGACTATTGAAAAGGTCATTGAAACTATGTGCCAAAGGAGTAGACTCAACAACACCAAAGCAATGGAAGTTTGAGAAGTTGTGTGGGAGGCCATTGGGCCTAAGGTTTGACAAAGAGAATGGGAATTTGTACATTGCTGATGCTTATTATGGGCTTCTTGTTGTTGGGCCAGAAGGTGGCCTTGCCACTCCTTTGTCAACCCATGTTGATGGCAAGCCCATACTCTTTGCAAATGATCTTGATATTCACAGCAATGGCTCCATCTTCTTCACTGACACAAGCAAGAGATACAACAGAGTGTAAGTATATTAGTAATTTCATTGTACATTTTTATTTATTTATTTATTAGTTAGATAGTAATATGTAGGTCTACAGTGGACAAACAAAAATATTTTTGTTGTTGTAATAAGATCTAAATTCTAAAAATGGTCACATATTATAACTATATAATGTAATTTATAGGAGCTGTTAAGAGGAGATCAGGTCCGATCTATGTCACCTAAACATGCTCCTAACCTCTCTATCAAACCTAATTGTTACCCAACAAAAACATGAACCTTTAGCTTCTTAAACATTTTTTTTTTTTTTTTTAAAAAGAGGGTTTTGGCATGTCAACATAACCCATCATCTTTGTACCCTCAAAACTATATAATTTCAATTTGTTTTGGGTTCTTCGCGATGATGACAAAAAAAAATCGATGTGCTAGTAAGGTTGTGTATATCTAATCCCCCTAAATAAATCTCACTCGAGTGGTGATCACTGTTCTGATAGAGTTGAAGTAGCCTTGCAATTAGCAAATATAAATTTGCAACTTTGTCATTACAATTTGAAGACTGTTACCGAATTGAGCGAGTGGTGTAATTTTATATTTGGGTCGATTGCAGGAACCATTTCATAATATTATTGGAAGGAGAAGCTACAGGTAGGCTTCTGAGATATGACCCATCAACAAAAGAAACACATATTGTGTTGGATGGTTTGGCTTTTCCTAATGGAGTTCAGTTATCAAAGGACCAAACTTTCCTCCTCTTCACTGAGACTTCTAGTTGCAGGTCCTTAATTATCTGCTCTCTGATATTCCTTTTTCTTTTTTTGATAAGCAAGTTGACTCAAGTTAATCTTCATTGAGCCTACACTAGGCCCACACATGGATCCTCGATACCTACACTCGTAGGGCCACTAATCTTCAGTCTTTATGTGTGACGCCTCTTTTTTCCCCTGTCAAAAGGGGAAGGGGCGGCCACCTATAACTTGGCTTGATTGTGCGTTATTCATTGTGAAATGTTGGATTTCAGTCATAACTATTTCTATGTGAATTTTTGTCTCTTAACTGAAAACAAGCTGTTAAGAAACATTAGGAATGACTTCAGGGGTACTAGTAGCACATGTAAGAGCGCGATCATCAAGTTACACTATATGTATCACTAGTCACTAGTCACCATCAATATAGGAAAATAACTCTTTTTTTTGGATAATATAATCTAGAATAGTAAGAGTGACTATTATTTTTGAATAGAGGAAGTGTCAGACTTTATAAACAATGTAACAAAATTAGCTCCTTCTACCCTTTATGCAATGAAATTCCATGCTTAATAATGCAATGCAGGCTCATGAAGCTGTGGCTAGAGGGTCCAAGAAGTGGAAATGTTGAAGTAGTAGCAAACTTGCCAGGATTTCCAGACAACGTAAGAGTAAACGAAAAAGGCGAGTTCTGGGTCGCAATAGATTGTTGCAGGACAGCTTCACAAGAGGTGCTAATCTACCATCCATGGTTGAGGAGTCTCTATTTCCGCCTCCCTATACCGATGAAGATCCTGGCAAGAATGATGGGGATGAAGATGTACACAGTAATCTCTCTATTCAGTGAGGATGGTAAGATTCTAGAAGTGATGCAGGATCAAAAGGGTGTGGTTATGAAGCTGGTTAGTGAAGTTAGAGAGGTTAATGGTAAGCTTTGGATTGGCACTGTGGCTCATAACCACATTGCTACTTTGCCATACCCTACAGGCATTTAGTTACTAAGGCTAAATTCTACTTAATAGTAATATTTGTTAAGTTCTTGGTTTGTTAAGGAGATTATTGATGTTTTGGATTGCATGTAACTACTTGATTTGTTAGGTCTTAGCTAATTTGATTGAATAAGTTCAAAACTAATCAATAGAATGTGTCCGATTGTTCCTTATTGAATCTGATTACATTTGTATATATTTTGAGTAAATAAGTTTTAGCGACTATATCCTAAATGATATATCAACCCAAGTTGTAGTTGGTAATCGATAGAAGTAATTCACTTAATTATGAACAAGCTCAAGATCACTAACCACTTAAACAATAATGTTAGGCGAAGATTGATGTGAGTACAACTACATACATAGAAGGCATAAACCAATTTCTCCTAAACACATTCCTTGCTTACTAGATGAAATTTATGTTCATAATAACAAGTGCAAAGCTATCAACTTAGGTGAATTTAGGTCCATCAATTAAGCAGAGTTTAATGGACTCATCAACTTTGCTAAATATCCTGTCATTCTCATAATTCCTTAACCAAGCTGTGGACAATGAGCTCCATTTAATTTGCTGAGACGATTCATTGTATTCGAATTAACTCAACTCTGCAAATTGCAACAAACATTTGTTAATCAGTAGCATACAACATACATACATCTATGTAGCTAGCTAGAAAGCACAAGCATCGAGTTTCCTATAGTTATTCTTGATTGACATACTACTTCATCCATCCAAAAAAACAGAGTTAATTACACTCGGCAAACATGTCCACCAGGTTGCGTTCAAGTTTTGTAATTTTGGGTTTGGTCGGATTGGTTTTTGGGTGAAGCCAATCTTCAAGTTAGAATACATCATGCAGGTTGATTTAAGACAAATAAGATTACAAAATAATGAAAAAATGGACTTACTATAGAATTTCATGACGGGTTTTTTGCCGGAAGCAAGGAGCTCAAAGACAACAGGATCACCAGGGTTAAGGCCATTGGCATCATAAAATCGGCGCCAACTTCCAATGTAAGCACTACCTTGTTTATACCTATGGTGCTTCAGTGTCAATACACATGACTCTGCTTCTTCATTTATCACCACCATCTCGCAATTTCTCTTCGCTAGTCCATTTTCCCTTGCAAATTGTGCCGGTATTGGCTGATAAAAGATCACACAACACACACCACCATTCAATGGCACATATAAGAAAAATGTGTTATTGTGCATGCATCTCTTTCCAATGACATGAGAGGTTCGGTTAGGGATGTCAATAGGTTAGATTGGATCCAAAATTTGATAAGGAATTAATTAGTACTTTTATTCTAAATCATCAAATTTCAATCACCACTAAATATTCAAAACCATAGGATTAACTAATTTTAGTGTGAAATATATATAGTGATCCAATCAAGGACAACATACCATATACTCCCTCCGTCCCGCTATTACGTGGCCATTGTGTGCATATGCTTGTCCCACTATTAGGTGGCTATTGTACTATTCCACATTAATAAATATTAAAATTACTCTACTTTATCTCCACTGTCAATTAATTAGGATAAATAATAACCCACTCATTTTCTCTCTTAAATATCCCACTCTCACATTCTAAATAAAAAATTAAAACACTCAAGTACTCACCTCACCCACTCCCATTCTTCTTATTTTTTGTGTAAATAGTAGAATGGCCACGTTATAGTAGGACAGCAGGAATATGTGATTATAATAATACCGATCGAGATGAACATGAAGTAGTTACCATTCCACTCCACCTTAAGCAATATGACCTTAAAATGGCATGAAAATATGGATGTCCTCGCGGTTTAAAGCCACCTTTTGCCGTTGAATGAACCTTATTGTGACCACCTCGACCCTTTTTTGACCCTTCAAATATGAATAGATCAAAAACAGATACAACAACAAATTCTTTATTAGATCACTTTTCTATATATTCAAAATACTAGATCTAGTTATTTTTTGTTATTAGTCACTCCATAAAGTATCATACAAATGTACCTAAAATGTTTACTCCCTCATGCACAAATAAGATTATAAGACTACATTTGTCCCAATTTCAGTATTAAATTTGACTATTGTTTTGTCTCACATTATTCTTCAGTGATGAACTTTGATAATTGTGTATATTTTATTTATTTTATTATCATACTCTACACAAGTAAAAAAAATAAAAAAGATTTCCTATTAATTTTATGAAAGTATATTTTGAACAAATCCAACAAGACAAGTTTGTTTTCATAGATCAACATACTTTTGTCCAATAATTATTAGTCAAAGTTTACACTTTAATTCTAAACCCTCAAATAATAAATACTTTTACTCAAAATTTGAAGGAAAAAAAAAAAAAAAAAATAGACTAACCCTTCTCAAGCTTAGCAAAACCATTTTTGCTTGTAGTTGTAGGATTAGTTGAGGTTGAAGGTTTCACCACCTTGTTTGGTGGATCATCATCATCATCAATAACAGGACATTCCCTCTCACAAGTAGAAGGATCAAAGATAACAACATCAAAAACCAAGTTACCCAAGTGTCCAAACACCAAGAAATCACCCACTTCCATATTATGTTCTTTGCAAAATTCCTCCCACCCATCTTTCAAATGCTTCCCATCCTCACCAATTTTAACTTCCCAGATTTTCTCTCTCATGTCCCTTAATCTTGCAATCTTCTCCACCTTGTGATAATACTCTCCTTGTAAGTGCTTGACAAATGACTCTGGGATTGTCTGCATTGTAACACAACCAAAAATAGCTTATACTAAAACTTAACATAAAGTATTTATGCAAATTACTGGAACAACTTGAACTGAACTAATCGAACTAAATTAAATGGACATTTAATGTATTGTAACAAGAAAGAGAAAAAAATAGATTGCGAAACTGAATTGAACTGAACTGAACAAGACTGTTGCATTATTTTATGGAGATTCGGGACTTACAAAATTGGTGAGGAAATCAGGGAGAAGGGGCCTGAAGAAGTGGGGAGTGATGGGTTGAGTATGATTTTTCTTCTTCTTCTTCTTCTTCCTCGTTGAATCCGTCATTTTCAAATTATTAGACATTTTTTTTCTGATCTTATTGAAGGTGATGTGGTTCATACATACTATGTGCTTGCAATGGTAGAAGATGACATACAGTAACTGACCATTTTCCTTTTGGGGTACGCAACGCAACTACGAACCATTCATTGGTTCATTGGGCATTTTGACTGAACAGTGAACACGTACTCAACAGTCCTTGCATTATTATTTATTGGGCAATGTTCGTTTGATCCAACGGTGTTAAAACATTCATGCTCGAATCCCTACAATCACCAAATTAAACATCATCTTTCTTGAATAAGTCACCCCCCAGGCCACTAGGCCCTAACTAACTTCATGAATAACCCCCAGCTTGATTTGTTCACAAATTCTCAAATGAGACGCGTCTCATCTTTGTTTTGGTGAGACGGACCAAATTCACCATTTTCTTACAAACCATGAAAGCGTTTGCTAATATGATAAAACATATTATGTACAAACTTACTTTTTTTTAGTAAAAACCTACCCTTTTCTAGCAAAAACTCATCCTTTTAAGGGCGTCTCATCAATTATCTTTGTTGAGACGCGTCTAATACAAGACAAGCTGTAATTTGTTAGTGCGTATTTTCATAACACTATTTTTTGCATTTACGCAAATATAAAAAATATTTAGTTGATTTATTGGCTTGCGTGGCCAGCTCTCAAATACACATCTCTACTACCTCTCTCTTAAAAAGTACTCCCCCCGTTCCTAAATAACTTTACCATTTTCCTAATTTGGTTGTTTCACAAAAACACCACCATATCCTTTTTTAGGTAAAAAATTTGGTGGTGAATTACAATTATATCCCCAACTAAACACCTCCAACTACC
>BSSO01007628.1:0-10831 GCA_030267885.1 Mesembryanthemum crystallinum | reverse complement strand
TAAATGATGGGATAATAATAATAATATTAATAATAATAATAATAATATATATATATATATATATATATATATTATTGTTATTATTTTAAGAATTACAAAAATTATTTGTATATATATTTATGGTAGTTTGCTGGAGAATGCTGGAGATTGCTGTAACTTTTTGCTGATTGCTGGAGAATGCTGGGTTCCATAAAAAACAAGATGTAAAGAACAGACCCTAAAGTTGTAAAGATTGTACTTGTGGATCCAGTCTACATGTCTAACAACTTCATAGGCCCATCGGTTACTGGCACATAAAACAACCATAGATCCACCCATATTTCTATATTAAGAGTTCACAAAAATGAGCTTCATTTTTCATGTACCTACAACGCACTCCTCTTTGTAGGTAAGGTCATACTCATATCATATACTCAGGGTCATACTCATATCATACGGAGCTCAAATAAATGAACTAAAACTACATTGTGTTGTTGAGATAGCATCTGAAACAATAGCAAAAATTACGATTCGAATAGTAAGGTAGTTGTCCATTTTTCTGCACTGGGAATATTATTTTTATAACCCAGTTTAGTAATACGCCTTATGCAATGCACAGCTAGCAATTGAGATATTGCCTTCTTTTTTTTAAAAGTAAAATTAGAAGAGTAGATGAATTGTAACTTATATCTTAAATGACCTTAATAGTCATTTATAATTAGATGCATTTTGCTGTTGTAGCTTATACCAATTTAATTTATTTAATTTTTCTTTTTTTTTGGGTGTGTAGAAACTGTAGAATGACACATACTAAGAAAAGGAGTGGCTTGTGTTTTAATATATTTATATAGAATATAGATATAGATTTCTAGTAAGTGCCTACATGTGTGAAACAATTATATCACTTTTCCCTGTAATTAATCATGTAACCCAATAGCTAATACTCCCTCCGTCCTTTAAAAATTGTCAAATTTATATTTTAAGATGTCCCAAAGTACTTGTCAGGTTTGAGAATTGAGCGAAAGACTTCAATTTTAATTGGGTGAAAGTTAAAAAGTATAATGGAGGACACTACTATAAATAGTGTTCACTTTTTCTTTTCTTTTTTCTTTTTTTTTTTACCTTTCGTAAACTTGACAATCTTTATGAAATGAAAAGAGTGTTACACTTACCAAAATGTGCTACTGTCTAACAATTAGTAGTATTTAGAACAACTTGCTACTATCTTACATAGTCAGTCTTTTTTTAGTTGAACATAGTAATTGTCACAAGCCTAAAATTCTTCATATATCATGAAAGACAATATAAAGGCCATGTACAAATCAACTGGGCAATGAAAAAAACTTATGCCTCATTTACTTGAAAGTAATTGTGATAGAAAATAGATGATGGATGGGAGTAATTGAGAAATATGTCGTCGATCACATTAATCAATGTAATCACGAATGTTTTAATTTAACCAATGTAATTATGGTTAAAAGTATGATGTTCACAAATTACAATCGACCTAACAACTACATATTCTTTGAGTAACCTTGAGCATATGGACAACCAAAAAATGGTCATTAATCATTATATACTCCCTCTGTCCCGTATTTTCCCCTACAGAGAGTAAGTGCACGTAGATCCAGAAAAATGGGGAAAGTTAGGTATGTTCCAAATTTTACTACTACTTGTAGACCAAGAAAAGTGGAGAACATAGAGATTTTGGTGCTTCATGAACAAACTTTACCAAATATCAAAGCATAAAGAAAAATATAAGACGTTTAATAAATAATACGTTAAGAAAAATACGAGGTGTAGGAGTAGTAATAGTCATTAAATCCAAGTAAACATCACCTTACTTATTATTAAAAAAAAATAAAAAATAAAGGCCCCTTAGATAAAAGTTGATTGACATAATACATTCATTCACACAAGCAGTATGTTGGGGATCTTTTTATTTGGTTTATAAGGCTGCCTACTCCGTGCATAGAGTTTGTTCCGCCTAATTCATACCAACTTCTAATCCTCTCTCTCACATTCCTCGATCTCCCACGATATCTCTCTCAAACATCTAAGAGCTTAAAATATCACTAGAAGTGAAGGTAGGTAGAAGTTAAGCCCTTGCTCATTTGGCCAAACTTGTTCCACAAACTACTTAATCATCTCACAGTCCTCCTCCACCATTCTATTTCCTCCAACTCGAAGTTGAAACAGACTAAAAGTAGAAGCTTCAAATGTAGTATATTTTAATTCTGGCCAATCAACTTCTTAAAAGCCAAAATGAAGGAGGTGTGGAGAAAAAGAAGTTGGTGAAGAAGGAATGCGAGTTGGATTAGTAGCTTTGATAGAACATTAGCCAAACGGGCACTAATACAACACCACATCGTGCATGCAAAAGACAACCATTTCTGTCAACTTCAGCCCCTGCATACTACTCTTATAGAGCGCTGGTCATTGACTCATTGTCAATGATCTGTTAAAGTTTTAACAATAGCATTAACTGCACTGGGTAAGAATCAAAACCTTTGATATTTCTCTTTGGAAAATTTGATCAGGACATTGTAACATTTCACTTCTCCAACCATTCCCATAGATATCAAGAGAAAAAATTGGGAAACTGAAAACTATATATGAACCCAAAAGGGATCCCTAAAAGCGCCAATTTACCAGGAATCTACTGCTGCAGACCACAACCACCTCTATCCTAAATTTTTTCTCCAGCTTCAAAACTAAAATAGATATTGACATCAGATTAGAGTACTCAGGCACTGGAAACTTATTGCAGCATCTGGGCAAACCGCATTGGTAAAGAGTTTCAACCAAACCCATCTGCTGCTTGTATATTCAACCCTGGTATTTAGCTTTCTGCCATACTGAATAGAGGNAAGCAAAGATATATTCCATGTAATCTTCTCCTGCTGTCCAATCAGTCAAAAACGCGATTCAAGCTTCAGTTTGAGAGGCGGAAGCACTTGGTTCGGCGGAAGCTGTACCAGAACATGCTGGGCGAAGTTCAAAATGCGACAACACCTTTCGCAACAGGCCACCACACAGCTTGGAACTTGTGCTCTGTCTAAAAACCTGAAAAATAGAATGCCAGATTTCACATGAGATGACCAAAAAAACTCCAAACAGCTGCTCAAGCAGTATATAAACAAAGGCTGTCTTCTCACAATTTTTTCCCGAGGTATCCTATATTAACTCGGTATTAGCTTCCCTTTCCTCAAGACACCTTTCTTTTAAGGTTAAACTCTTTGCCAATTAAAAGAAAGACTTTTAGATGGGTAAAAAGGAGGCCTTAGAAAGGGATCATAATAGCTTATCATAGATTTTGAAATAATTATTTCTGGGCATATCCATACTAAAAGGCTCTACACAAAATGGAGAGAAAATAAGATATAGAGCTTTTCAACTTAAAAGTTCAACAAAAAGAAAAGAGATGTTGCTTACATCCTGATAGAAAGCAGCTTTCTCCTCCTCTGTAATGGCTTCATAATCCCCAGGATTCTCATCCCACCCAAGAGATCGTAAAAATGCACGCTCTTCCTCAGTGGGATTGAAAGCCAGATAGTCATCCTCCATAGAATGAGAAAAACTCTCTGCTGATGTACAAGTTTCTCCATTACGTTTAACTTCATTTCTCGTTTCTACAGAAGTGACTTCAGCACTATGCTGTTCCTTGAGTTCTCTGTCCGACTTGTCCACCACACCAGATGAAACAGCCGTTCCAGAATCAGCAGTGCCAGATGTGGCATTCAAAGATTTATTCCTCAATAAATTGAAGAAATCATGCCGGGTCTGGTGTCCAGGACTCGAACCAACACAAGAATTCTTACGCTCACTAGAGGAAGATTTTGAGTTGTTTGGGTTCTTCAGGCGAGCAGAAGCAACCGAAGGAGCAGCAGTAGATTGACCATTAGCAACTCTGTTGTTGACATTCGTGGTTTGACTCTGAATATCCTTCTGAACAGGGGCAACACCATTCTCACGACCAGGCTTAAGTAACAGCACTTTTCCAGGTGATTTTGGGCCATCCACTCTAACACTTGTTCCACGAACAGATTGACTGCTAAGTTGCAATGGTGATGGCTTATGTAGCCCATTCTTTGGTGCAACAATACTCTCACCGGACCTCACAGCTGTCTTCGGCTTCAGCTTATCAGATGGATTAAGCTGCAGAGAAGTAAAATTATAGTTAGCTTTTTGAAGCATTATATACAGTAAATGCTCTGATAAGAAAACATATTCAACAACCACCAAGTACAATCAAGTAGCTCCTCTGCAGAAACAAAAGTTAACTTGTTGTTACGGAACTTGAGGTCTGAGATCATCTTACATCGTTATATGTGTGGACTTGGAATTCATTGAAATCAATGGCATTTTCTACGGCCTTATTAAAATATTACCCACAACCTTCTCATATGACTTCTGGGGNCAATTCTATATAAAGCATCATCATGTTAGGTGTAGAGTTTATTGAAGGTTGAAATATCAAATCCAATATCCAAACACAATCTAAGACAATGCAAAGAAATGAATAAGACATTCATATAATGAAGACCAAGTATAAATTATTAACGGTACTGCAGTAACAATTCGTCAGCATCTCAACCCCCCACCGCAACAAAAATAAAAGAAGACAGAGCATGAGATTACTAAAAATATGGGTTCTCAGAGTAAGAATGAACCAAACCTCGGGTACACAAGGTGAGAGCTGGCCAAACCTCGGGTACCCAAAATATAAACTTTCCTTTTAAAGATTTACAATAAATGTGCAGACACGATATATTTTTTATAAGCTTCTCTCTTCACTGAAAAAAAGTAACACAACATAATCCCCCATTGAGCAACAGCACAAATGTCACATTAAGTCGATAGTTGAATATAAAATGTGATCTAAAGATATCCATCCACCATATCCTAGACGCAACAGAGGACACAACATAACTCAAATAGCAATAAATAAAACTTATTCAGTCTATATGCCTCTTAGCCAGAGTCATAGATAAATATGTCATGAATCATCAAGCCATAGCCCAGAAACCAATAGAAAGCAATTATTTCTACATGACTATTGATCTCACCTACAAATTCACCAGAACTGATCAAAAGTATACCACAATAACAGGAGTATATTAGGATATTACCATCAACATAGGATGTACATGAAAAACAAACAGAAGTTGTGTACTGTAAGCATCATTATATTATTGTAACCTAAAATAGCTACCCAATTAAAAAAGAAAAGTGAATATTCCAACCAGCATAATGTATTAGCACTACTCTTTTGTCCTAAGAAAGCTTACTGCTCCATTAGTTAGCACATAAAAGACCAGCCAGTACCTCTTTCTAAACTAATTTGAATCAAATGGCCACCAACAAAATAAAAATAGCTTCATTTCGAGTTGAGGGTACAGGCTACTTCATGTGTTTAATTTTTTTGGGGGGAGTCTCTCAGTTCTCACAGGGGTAAGGCTGCGTACGACCGACCCCCCCTTACCCCACCTAGGCGGG
This sequence comes from Mesembryanthemum crystallinum, assembly GCA_030267885.1. Taxonomy (NCBI): domain Eukaryota; kingdom Viridiplantae; phylum Streptophyta; class Magnoliopsida; order Caryophyllales; family Aizoaceae; genus Mesembryanthemum; species Mesembryanthemum crystallinum. The sequence continues at coordinate 5,353 of BSSO01007628.1, read as the reverse complement.
AGTCTCTTTGGAGGCATTAGGCTAATGTTGATGTTGATGAGGGGACAGTGCATGCATTGATTAAACTCAATTCACTGCATGCTGACATCAGAGAGCTATGTCAGCGGCCCACTTTCCTCGCACATCACCATTGAAAGTGAAGATCTTGTGATTTCATCCTACTTTTTTTCCCTACTTCTCATCAACTACAGGCTTCTCCTTTCTCAAATATTGAATATTTGAAGTACTTCACACGTGTCACTATGTCAGTGTATCTGTAACGCATGCATGCATGGTTACATTGCATGAGGTCAAGCGTTTGAATCTTGTCCTTTCCTTGTTCATTGATAACCACCTTCCTATTGTTCTTCATCAGTATATATGCTGACATCCCACACCCCGCCTACACTGGTTGTCGCTGTTTGTTTGTGTGTAGGGCTGGGAAGGGATGGGATGAGGTGACAACCATCCTTAAGTGAAAATCATGATAACCTTTTCAACCATTAGATCCTCCAAATTAATTGTCAATTAAGCTTATTTATAGGGGGAAAAAACTCATTTTGTAAGAAGGTTCAGGAATGAAATAACCAAAAACAGTCAGCAGCTGTTATCCTGGTCCGTTTACTAACTGCACACTAGTCTTTCTCGTGTTTTATTTGCCCACACCCCACCACCTTTCCCTTTCGTGCTGCACTACAGCTCCAGAAATGTTCATGTCTGGACTTCAACAGTTCAGGCGAGCAGCTCCTAGTAAGTGCTACAGTGAATTGGTACCGTAATTCTCACCCGAAGTCTATTGTTTGAAGAAGGCCAGAACCATCAATCTAAGTTTTCTTCTATAATGCCAAAAATCTCTCACTCAAGGGGATTGAAAGTTAGGAATGAAGCTTCTTATCCGTCAATATGGAGGGATATGAGTGTGGATCTTTGGGATCTTGCAGCAGGTGCATGCTTGGTTCACATTGATAATCTAGCTCTTGATGAGACCGAGTTGAACAAGGGTAAAGCCATTGAGCTAGGCTCCATGAACTTTGTTCCTCAATACCTGAGACATCTCCATGATATTTTCACTCTTAACATCATAAACAAAGACATTATGATGTAATTCAACCTTCCAACCAAAAGCTGTAGCTGTTAAACAGGAATAACCATTGGTCACCTCCCCATTCCAAACCCTTGGAATGGGAAACAGCCCTCACCAAATGAGGCTTACTTATTTGAGCTATAAACACCGATCATATGCAACATGACGATGACAAAGAAAAAGACAAGGAGACAAAAATGAAGAGGGACTCAATGCTTTAATGAAATCCTCATAAATGTCACAGTGCAATAATAAATACAAAACAGACAACTACGTTAACATGCATTTAAGATTTTGAGGAATAGTAAAGGATGGAGCTATTTCAATATTCTAATATTGGAAGCAGAGATTCTAATATTGCATTTGAGGAATATAAATGAGATAGTTGTGGACACCAACTGTCACTTCATATGTAGATCATGTCAAACTGTTTGTTTCCATCGTCTCATACTCAGCTAGTCATATTAATTCCTATAAATGTGCGTACAAGGTCTTTTGAACAAAAAGATCAATACACCACTCTGGTGCATCAAGACAATAAATGCCAGTGATTGCACATTTAAGTACTACAATTAACTACCATACGTGCGTTCAATTTCAACTAAGTGCAAGAAGTGAACTAAATGAATAATAATATGTGAGAGAAAAAAGCAACTAGTTCACGTGAACTAAATTGAATTGACTTGAAATAGGATTGAATAAGGTGAATGAACACACCCTAACACCCTACATATGAAAGCCCAATACAAAACATGAATAAACTCAATGAACCTAATAGTTGATGTCCCACCACAATAGCTTCTACAGGTACATTCCCATCTTCAGCCATATCACAAACAGCAAACAAAAACAGATAGTAATACCAATCACACAACAGTTAAGGAATCAAGATTCTATCATTCTCATACAAGTGCAGTGAGAGTTTTCCTCTCAGGAAAACCTATAAATTTCTTGTACTGTGAATACTCAAAAGGCAACATCAAAGGAACCCATATTTCGCTTAGGAGTGAAGCAAGAGTTTTCTATAGAAATCTTTGTACTGTGAATACTTCAAAACGGCATTTATTTTTATATTTAGGTGGGGGCCTGGGGGTATTGGGATTTGGGTGCAAACAACCCAAAGAAAGGTAAGGAGGTACTGACCAAGGTTTTATGTAGCACTGGTGTCACAGGGATTAATTTCTTGGACTGCGCCATGGCCAGCTCATCCCTCTGCATTTGAACAGAAGGCTGCATAAAAGTTTTAGTATTACTGTTTGGCAAAGGAAATACGAGAAAATATATAAATACCAAGATTAAGAGTTTGATACCTGTGGAACATTATGAGATTTTGCCGGTGACTGCACTAGTGCCTCTGCCATATTCAGGCCAGAAGATGTGCTTCCAGCACCTGACATTGAATGAGAACCAGAAGTAGAAACAGCAGCAGGAGGTAGCAAATCAGGCGAAGATCCAATGCCATTGCTTCCAGCACCTGTAGGCACCTCAGCAAGAGCTGAAGTCCAACCTTCACTGCCAACCAATGACGAGTTACCAACAGACAAGCTTTGGATACCCCTGCTCAAGCCAGGAGATGAGACTCTGACTATGTCAGGAGTTTTAGGCCTCTCATCAGATCCAAGCAACGGAAAATCTCTTTCAAATGACACCTTCTGGATGCCAGTAACACTGCTACCAACAGAATGAGTACCATTTCCATTGTCCTGATTGCTATGGCTGCCATTTCTCAATTCTGTTGAAAATCTTCGTTGAGGAACCTCACCCTGTCTCCTTGAAATCATGGACTGAGAACGTCTTAGAGAGTCCTCAGTTCTTCCATTTATCATACTCCTCAAGGGATCAGAGTACTCCAAATCCCAATTGTCAGCAATGTTTGACCTTTCTCGATCCTTGTCACGATGACTTCTGTTAAAACTGCTATAAGACCGTGAATAAGAGTTCTTATCATGCTTAGTCGAGCCATTGCTGCTTGAACTTCTCCTAGAACTAGATGAAGAACTACGCTCTAGGAGAGAAGAATGTTGGGCATCAGAATTACCAATGCTCTTGGCAGATCTATTCCTTTTCGGTAGAGCCAAGACAGGACCATCTACACCAACAAAACCAGAAAAAAATAGAATTAGAATTAGACTATCATCATAAACTCATACACTCCAACAGAAGTAGTAAGGAGAAGCGGAAATAAAAGTGTATTTTGTTAAACACCTGCTTGTGATGACGCAAAATGGTGGCTTGAACTGCCCACCCCAGTGCCACCGGCTCCAGTACTTCTCAACCATTCTGGAACTAAACTGGGTTCACTTCTTTCCATAAGGAGCCTTGAGCATTATAAAAATGTATCACGACCAATTGTCAATCACTTATCCCTGACTCTTCACTTCGCCAATAGTATGAGCCTCTGTGCAGCTGACACCAATTAAACCTAAACGACTAATTGCCAACTCGGGCAATCTCTCTTCTAAAATGCACCGGTTTCTTCTTATCCCCGCCAACTTAACAAGTTCCTTTGTTATTTAAAGATTGTCAAACAAAACGAATGTATTCTCTCAAGAAAAGGCAGTTCCAATCCTCTGAGAGGAAAAACACTCTTCAAAATCAAAAATAATTTGACCAACTCTTCTCTCTGTACGATCAAAACTAGGGTTTCACGAATTCTTGTGGCACGAATTAACGGAGAAGCTGAAGACAAAGAGTAGGCAATGTAAGGGAAGTGATAGACGAAAAGAGGTAACCCCAAAGAGAATTCGTTTACTCTACGCCTCCATCTTTAATCAGAGATGGATTTGCAGAACCAAAAAGCCACACTTATGAGACCCTCATTTCTGGGCAACCCAGATAAAAGTCGCTACCATTTATCCCTATGACAATGTAAAACTTCCTACGAACTAATAGTACGAAGGATGTATAGGGCCAATATAGAAACCCTAGAAATTTCAGAATCGCCAAAAATAATATATATTGAGTAGCTAACAGGTGGAACCCTAATGCGTTTATCAAGAATAACGCAAGCTTTCGACAACTACCAATCCTTATATGCCTTGAATTATCAAAAATATCAAAAATATCCCAAAAGAACAGAACAACGATAAAATTTAAAGTTTCGAGAGAGAGCGAAAGAAACGAAGTCTAGAAACGCCAACCTCGAATGGAATTAGACGAAAAACCGAGACGCAAAATTTCTGGGTCTTGAAAATTTGCAGCGATAATCAAACCTAACCCTTACTATAACAGTCGGAAACTGTTGATGAAGATTCTCTCAATGCCAAAGTTCTTTCTCGGTAAAGTCAAGAGCAGTTCAAAGGGAACGAAACGGAAAATTCGGAAGGGGGTGAAAATTAGGGTTTTTGTGTGTTGAGCGAGAGAGAAGGGGATGGGAGAGAGGGGGAGGAGGAGGAGGAGGAGGAGGAGGAGAGAGAATAGAAATTGCAGTTTCTGGTCTTTCTCTGGAGGGATACAAAGCGTATGACGAACAACCTTTTGTTTGCCAAGGATTTTTGAGTGTTCTATTTATTTTCTCATTTTGCTTGGTTTTATTTTATTTATTTTTTTCCTTCGGTATACTAGTGCAAGGTTGCTACCATAGTTAAGCTGAAAAATCCCTAAACGCAAGTGCCCAACCGCAACCGAACCAATTTTCTTCAAAAAAAAAAATAAATAAAATAAATAAAAACAATTTTTATAATTAAGTTTAAGAAATATTAAAAAGTAAACAAAAATTCTATAAAAAATAAAAAAAAGTAAACAAAAAGGATTTTCTTCACGAGAAAATAAATGCCTTCTTAATGATTATATCGCCTCTATTAATGCGAGGCTATACAGGTTTTTATGCAAATTGGTCACGTATGCCATGCACTTCTGTTTTGCTCTTTTTCACTTTCTTCCGAATTATAAACCGCTAAAGTAGCACAATCGGTGTGGAAGCTCGTTTGCGTTTGCAATGCAGAGAAGCGTGATTATTAGATATCGATAGTTGATCACGATACTTATGTGGCGTTTCCGTTTTTCTTTTCTGGGTAATCTGTGACTTTCAACTTAATGTGATAATTGAAAATAGCATCATGTGGTAATAAATATGCTCATGGTTACTCAAAAACTTATAAAAGCTATTGTTATCTATTAAAATATATTAAAACACAACAAGATTCTCACCCCATCCCCTTGGTTGCCATGTGTCACAAGATGATGTGGACTTTTAATTGCCATGTCACATGATGATATGGCATAACTAATATAAAGAAAAAAAACAACCTGTCATATTCCCATTGAATACACTTCAATGGAAACGAGGTA
>BSSO01007627.1:0-10831 GCA_030267885.1 Mesembryanthemum crystallinum | reverse complement strand
CACCACCATGTGACAATGTTCCCTTAGCAAATCTTGAAGCCAATCCGAAAGAGAAATGATAAAAAAACGGTGTAATGGCTGTCAATTTATCAAGTTACCCATTATAACAGGCTCCTTCAGCTATTTATTGGATGCTTTAAGTGCCAACCACTATTAAACTTCAGAGAACCACGTGTATACACACATCACAAGTTAACGAACAGCAAACAAGAACATAGACCAGCTAGCTAGAACAAGAATCATCACTGCTTTATTTCAGGTCTGCACAGGAAATACAGCCAGCACAAAATGTGTGATTACATTACCTCTTTTTCTCGCGGTTACTGTGGAAAAGATGATGCAAGCTATCAACAAGAGCCTCAAGGTTTGAAAGTAACACTTCTCTGACAGCATTTTTTTCAATCCCAAGCTCAAGCTCAAGATTTAAAAGGTTCTCAATGAACTTGAGAACACTAGACACTATAGCCTCAGATGCTGTTGGAATAGATAAAATTGAAAAAATGTCTGGTATCAGATTCTTCTCTCTGCACAAAAGTGAGACTAGATTCTGACTTTGACTCATAGCAAGAAAGCAGAAGAACAAAGAACTCGGCTTCTCGCTACTTGAACCCTCCTGCTTGAATCCATGTATTAAAGGCTTCACGGACTTGAAGAATAGGTCCCAGAATACAGAGCCATAACCATGGTCCTCGTACTTATTAAGAACAAGTGAAATGATCTTCAGGCAAAAGGATCTCATATCCTTGAACTGCTTCACAGCCAAATTGGTCTGCAAGTATATTCATAAGTTTCATCAGTATTGCCTTGTTAACTCAAATGGCAACTGCTAGCTAAGAAAAACTTTATCTTCATGAGGTTAAGAAAAACATATCAGGAATTTGATGTTTAGCAAACAACAGATTGTTTTCACAGTCTGACGTTTCTAGCCAAACACAGATGTAGATGATACAAATGCCTACTTTTAGCAAGCCCCAACCCTCGAAAGCCTCTCATGAGGCTACCGCCACGGGCAGGATAAGGAAGGAGGGGGGCACACCGCCAAAAACACATTAGGATTGTATCATCATATTCTTAATTAAAAATAAGGCTATCAAATAAATAACCATGAGAAGTGATAATAAGATAAGACTATCAGCATCCTATATCGGGATTTCAATCAAAAAAACTATACCGATGCATGGCTCAAAGCGTGATCATCAACTTCACATATAGACGTATTTGTCGCCAAAGGATCCTCACTTTGTGTGGAAGGTTTATTAATTCTGTTATCAAGTACTGAACCACAGCTTTCTAGTATCCGCACAACACAGCCCATTAAGAGATCAAGGAACGGCATCACGTGAGAGGCATCAAAAACTCCAAATATTTCTTCAACTACGTGTAGAAATCCATATCTCTTTTTCAAGGGAAGAGCCAATATATTCTCCATGGTAAAATGATCCAAGAAACCATACTTTTGAAAATCATCCACACTGTGTCTTGCTGAACCCCAAAACCAATTATCAGTGCCATCAGCACCACATTCTGCTACCTGTAAGGACTTCATCAACAGTGCAAAGAAAAGTGGAAGCTCGTCCACATGTAATTGAGCAATGAATGCCAGAACGGCCTTTCGATTGTTGACACTCGCATGCTGTGAATAGAGAGAGAAGAGAATCAGGAGATTAAAACTCAAGATAAAAAATCCAAAGTTGAGATTCATTATTATTGAGCAATAAAGGCAAAAATGATGTCGTCTTACCTTCCGTGAAGCAAGCGTTCTTAGGCTTCTAACTTTTGGCATAAGCAGCCGAGTAATCAGAGGAACAAGTTCTTGCCTGTGCTCTTCTTCTATCAAATTCGACTCTTTAGTTAAACTCCAGGTAGCAAGTTCTTCTCTCAAGCATTTTGAACTAATAAGGTTCTTCAGATGCTGCTCATAAGGAAGCAGAAAAGCGTCCTTCCAATTCAACAGGCAATCCAATACTTTCATCTGTAAATCCGCATCATTGTCATCAAGAAGCCTGATGATTCATATACAGCACAACCATTGTCAATGGAATATACCCAANAAACATATTTATACAAATTATTTGAGAGCAAAGGTAATTACTTTTCACTAACCTATTCACCAAAACCTCTTTCACTAGATGGCTACGGTAAAATGATCTGGAATTCTTCATCAATTTTAATAAATTAAGCCACTCCGTGAGTACAAGCTTCCAATCCTTCCCTCTGCAAACTAGTGAATCAAATGATTCCACACTGCAACAGAACACATGAGATTTCATGAAACACCAAGACCCGTAAAACACTTCCAAATAACTTAGTGGTATGCCAAGAAGCAAAATAGATTACCGAGGGCTTTCATCTTTGTAACCCATAAACTTCAAATACAACGGTATTAATTGACGAGAATGGGACTCGGCAACAGCTGGAATCTTCTGTAAAGCTTGAAGCAGCAGAGACAATATCAATGAGCAGGATCTGTCATAGGATGCTGTACCATAAAACAAGCGGAAACGTTCGACCAAGTCTGGAAATGAAGATTCAGTAAGTTAGAGAGAAACGAAAACATGACCACTATCCACAAGTGAACTTTCAAAATTTGAAGTCAAGTTCATCTTATTATGATCTTTAACAGTATGCCAGTGCCTCACGAGACCCCTGCCTTCGGCAGCACAGGGGAAGGTGTATTGTACACATTCTTACCCCTAAAAACAAAGACGCTGATTCCTTAAACCCTTGATATGACACACATTTGATTGTTTGCAATTTCACAAAAGTAAGAAATGTAAGACAGTTCAATGACCCAACATCATGTAACATATATTAATCCAAACTGAAAAGCTGACCCATCTTTCAAGTGTCAGTTTCAAGGAGACATCAGAGATATAAACAGATATGATAGATATTAATGGACCTAAGAGTCAAGTTATTAAACAAAAAGGTAAAGGGCAAGTCAACAAACCATTTCCCTCACTATATGATTCTGCAATTGTATCATTGTCCAGCACATGAGTCTGTAAGAAGATAGCCTGGCATTGCTCAAAGTAATTGATAAAGCGAACCCAGAGGAGCCCAGGATATGTGTTGATCATAGCAGAGAGACACTCAAAAGCTGAATTTGATAGATCCATAAACTGATTATACAGGATACCAATAACACCATAAAAAGCAGGTAGCACATAAGCTTCAGATACCCTGCTAGCGATTACAGAAGTTTGTATCCTAGAAACTATCAGTGTGAGCTTTCTGCCTGTGGCAACTGATGCTGGTGTTTCCTCAATTGTGAGAAGCAGCTTAAACACCTGGATAATCACATAAACAAAATTTCAAGGCGTGGCCAAATAGAAAACAAATATTTATATGTGAAGAATATGGAAGACAGAGATATATAAATACATTGCAGCATTCGATGTTAGCCTTATTTGCGTCAGAAGCACCCGTATCGATGTGCTGCTCAACAAGCTGAGTTGATCTCAATGATTTACAGTTCAGCAGTTCATAATGGCACAAAATTCTAAGAGTTGCAACACGAATCCCCTTGTCAGGATTGTATAGGTTCTCTGCAAATACATTCAATGCATCCACCACTTTTGCTGCTTCAAGCTCTGGATGTGTTGTCATAACATCACCGTTTACTTGCAGTGTGGACCTGAATTTCAAGCACCATTAGACATTTTTTTTAGATACGGAAAATTAGTATTAAACCAAAATGAAGATAGATACAAACTATGAGCTAGGTACAAAAAGAATTTGTAATTACAAATCACCCTAATGTCGCTGAAGATCAGTGAGGAGCACCATCAGACATATAACAAGTAGTTTAAATTAATTGCTGAAAAGCATTATTAAGCAGGCAAGATTTAATGGTCCTTGTAAAAGTACTGTGAGCAATTACCTACCCATAAGTTGAGTCCAAATAATCTGCTACAACTGAGAGTACTTGTTTTGATGATTTGTACTTTTTTGCATAACACAATACAGTACTGGTATGTTCAAGTTCATTTCCTTTACTTCCTCCTGCATTATGGTAACTTTCTAAAGCAGCACCAATCAAGCTCTGCCAAATTTTTCTAGAAACGCCTGCGATATCATCTGGGAAAACGTTCACAGATCAATAGCCATAGATACCCAAATTCAATAAAGTGCAGAGCTCTAGTAAAACCCCAGAAATAGAAGCATTAAAAGATTCCAGGAGCTCTGTTGCAGCTCTTTGTTCCAAAAGAAAAAGCAAATACAGCGGAAAGAAAAAGAGAGACGCCACAAGTAGGAGGCTTTACAAAAGAAATCAACACTATGACAAACAAACTGAAAATTAGCAAGTATAAGAATTCAAATCTAATAACCTTAATACAATAAAACCTCCTACTGAGGTTAATTCATTCTAAATGGAACTGTGATCCTCTTAGTAAAAATTTGCAGATATAACATGTTAAACACTAAACTTTCTGGTCTTTTATAGTTACAGCATGCAAGATGCTGACATCATGATGCTTTTCACGGTCCTATATTCCTACATCTTTTTACAGGGAAAAACAAAAAACTTTCTATTTTTCCGAAATAAAAATAGGAATTTTATGAGCTTATGAGCATAATCTTTTTTTTTTGAACACCCCTTGAACACCAAGAACATAAGCAAGACTCATGTTCACCAACACGTCAATATTTTCGAGCTTATGTGCAACTCCAGGCTTAAGAAGATATACCTGCTTTGGTCATTAAAAGTTGATCCACTATTTCTACCAAACTCATCAATGTAGCACTTCCTTCAGTGGACAGAAAATGAGAAGTGCAACAGATGATTCCCCATAACACAGCCAATAAGTCCTCATCCACTTTATTAGACGATCGATCTCCCTGTTTAATATTATCTAACACCCCAATCCAGTTGCAGATTGCTTCCTGAAAGAAACAACAGATCTTTGAATACTCCTCCTCCGCAAGGTCTTCTAGAACATTGCAATGTCCTGTTTTAACTTGCAAACCCTCACAGAAAGACAGTATCAGATTTACAACTTCTCCCTTTGACATTTCCACCAAATTCGACAAAGCACTGCCAAAATCACAAAATGGATCTGGTTACAAATTTGAGAATAAATTATCACATACCACATACTTGCATGCATTTATCCTACCTTATTATACTTCTTCGGAATGGAAGTAAAGCATAGTCCTTGCGAAGCAACTCTTTCAAAAACTTCAGCAAACTGAAACCATAGATTCAGACATTGCACTTACAAAATTAGATTTACCAAAAATACAAAAAACAAGAGGTGAAGGGGAGCAAAAGGACAAGAAGAAAAGGAATATGAGCCAATTCCTACAGCGTAGATACCTGGTGCTCCTTAACCGGAATACATGAGCCCACTGCAAAGCAATGCCAGGGATAGTAGTCAAATCACTAGTACTGTAAATGCCATCAAGAATGCACAGCATTAGTTGCAGGATATTATCAAGAACTTCACATCCTTTCCCCTCTGTTTCGCCACTACCAGAAGGAACAATATATTCCTGCATAAGCAACCCAACAAGTTCCAGCATTGGCTTGTAATCTGTGCATCAGTTTAGAAGAACAGGGTAATTATGAGTCATCTTACTTGGCAGCTTAGTAGAGAAGCAAGAAATGAAATATAGCAATAGTTAGAATCCACCTCATAACCTACCACTAACTTTTCGCCCACGATCAACAGAAATGGTTGACTTAAGCACTGATAGCAGACGAGACAAGTGCAAGGAGAATCCACCACGTATAGAGTCATTAATTCCCTCATATAAACAATCCCATATCAGCTTCAACTCCATAGGATTCAATTCCATACAGGATCTTTCAAAGGTGGCAATCACAATGTCAGTAACAGTGTCAGATCCTGCAGACATTCAAGATTGTCAAAAGAGAGGGTGCAACACCTTTCCTTATGGAAAAAGTGGAAATCTAAAAGATAGAATACACAGCCAACGTGAGGAAAAATGCAAGGAACACATCAACACTACAGCTTACCTTGAACAAACTGGTCACCAATGCTTAATGTCCTGTTATCTATCAACAACCGCAACACTCGGTCTGCTCTCGAGTGAAACTTGGATGTTGTTCCTCTCATAACATGCCAAAGCAGAAAACTAACTCCGGATTTTCTGGCCTCAGATGGTTTTCTAGCAGCCTCATATAAAATCTTCCTAATACCTGCTAATGTCAAACACTAGTTAGAGTTCTAGCAGCTGCACATAAAATCTTCCTAATACCTACTAAATATCAACCACTCGTTAAATATATGGAGCAGCAAACACAAAAAATTTACTTTGCTCATAGTTCAAAACTATTTAAGATCAATTGCACCTAGCATCAAAGCGTAGGTCTCGATCCCTCATTATGATGATCAAGTACAAGTAAAACTGTGAATACTTTGTGGGCAAAAGTACAAATGAAGCCACACAACAAAATAGATATGGTAAAGCGCTCCATCATTGAATGACATTAAACCTAGCATTCCTGTTTTTGAAATAATTCAGAGACAGCAAGCATTACGATAGTCAAGTACAAGTAAACTGTGAATGCTTTGTGGGCAAAAGTACAAATGGAGCCACACAACAAAATAGATGAATTTTGCTATACAGTAAAGTGCTCCATCATCGAATGACTTTAGACCTAGCACTCCTTTTATAAGTGATTCGGAGACAGCAAAGCATCATTTATTTGCCTTAAAGTTGGGAAGGCATTGATTAACTGATAGTTGGAAATGATTCATTATACACTGTATCGAATCCGTGAAAATTGAAAGTTAGAAATTTGCCCAATTGTGGTTTCTACAGCTCTATTCAAATGGACAGGACCATGAAAAAATACAACTCAAGCACACAGAATACATTACATATGGAAGATGGTACCTAGACGAAGGAAAGCAAACTGAAACCAAGAGAGGTTGAGTGCACCACATACATCATATTTTCAACCCAATGCCCAACATGTGATCAGTAAGGCAAGTTAAAGTGTGGGGGTATGAGATCAAATGTAGACCAAATGTAGAATTACCCCTGGGTAAAGAAAGACTAAAAGATATTGTTACTGACAGATCCCAGATTACAATACACATCTTCCTACTACTTGACAAATAAATAGTGGACCGTGGACGTTAAGTAAGGTGATTGATATCGTAGTCCAAGCTGAAAATAGTCTGTTTCAACCATACTAAACAAGTCACAGGAGTAGCTCAAATTTTGAATGTGATAAGATTTTTAGGTAAAAGAATTTTGTATTGAAGAAAGAGGAAAATATATCCTCATATGGGTAACAATTACGAATTTGGCCAGATTATCTGGACATTCAAATTTGAATGTGACAAGTCCCATTGCTCAATTGTCATATGTTTACACAGGCTTCAGATATCATTAAAGATGCCTCCAAAGTCACCTTTTATAAGTTCTGGAGTACTTGCATTTCTGAGTATATATGACAATGCTTCAGCCATAAACTCCCGGACGAAATCCTTTGAATAATATCTCAATCTGAGTGTGACCCTACAGGAACAAAAACAGTTTAAAAACATAGAAAAGTTATAAAAAGAATTCTTCAAAAGCAAAATAAATAGAAAGAATTTGCATTACATGTGACCTTTTTTATTTGCCATGAACTTTATTTGCTCCACAAGTATATTATTAGACCAGACGCCCCCTCGTAAATTCCCAAGCCCACCCACACAAAAGAAAAGAAAAAAGAATGGAAAACTCTCCTTCAAACTTTCATTATCCAACTACAACCCTTACAATGATATAGCACACTCAGCAACAGATGTGAATTCACAAATATCTTTGCTCAACTTCAAGTTTATAACTAATACAATCAAGGAATCACTTTAAGCGTATAGAGCAATTTGCATTTACAGGAGAAATGTAAAAGGCAAAGAAACAAAATCGCTGTGCAAACAACATTGTATAAGTTTGTCTAGGGAAATCTAGATTCCGAGCTGAAATAAGCAATAGGGAGAGGATTAAATTTTTCAAAAAACAAGATGAGAAAGACAAATGTCCAAAACCATGCAGCCTGCATACATCTTATCACCACTTCAGACGCCAACTTGGTAGAAGCCACAATGGTTTGTCACTGCTGCTTTTGTGAAGGAGGTAGGCAAAATGCCTCTCAGGCCCTCAGGCAAGAAAAAGGATGATAACAGCTGCTAGTTGCGCATACTCTTAACGAACAATGGAATTTATTGAGCTACTCAATCCATCTTTAATAAGGAAGCATTTGCAACTTAGTATGACTGCCTAAGATGATACTTTCTCATACATGATGGTTCATTTATCTATATCTTCTGTAAAGATTTGCCAATATTTTTTAAACTGCCATTTGTAATAAAGGCCCTTGTCTTGTCAGGGTAATTTAACTGCATCTATGTTTCGCATACATTAGCAGCAATTCTCTGAAATAACTTTTTGGATTGCATCAATAAGAAAAATAACAGAACTCTACTTACTTGAGAACATGAACAACATCTCGAGTGAGATACTTATGTAAATACATCATTATATATGAGCATGAGGTAAAGATCTGCACCGCAGTAGATAAGTCATTTAGAAAAATTCATAATTGTAAGACGTCAATAAAATTCAAGAAAGAAACTTTCAATTGAGATAATGCAGACCTGCTCAATAATATCCGGTTCCCGATCAGCTCCATTTTGGAGAAGATCCACATACGACTCAATAATCCTTGGAAGAAAGCTGCCAAAAATCATATGAAAAAGAAAGTTGGATATCATACACACACTACTGGATGAAGGAAACTTCAGAACAAAGCTGGAAAGAAAATTTAGAAAATTATAGCATGTCTAAACACCTAAACTTGGGAACTATATTTTTCTGCATAAATCAGTGTCACACCCAAAGCAGCCTGCTCCTCTTACATGGGTTAAGACTAAAACATCAATCTTTGTAACAAGGGAAATTTAACAGTGTAATAGCACGGGCTACTTAAACAAAATTATTGCTTCTATAGAAATCACATCAACCCCCATATAACTTGGTGCATATCTTGATTATATAGGCAATGAATTGCAGTTCAAAGTTACATTTAGTTTGCCTTTTCAATTAACTTCTCATATTCTCATTATACATGGGTATGAAACTCGCACTTTCAACTAACCAGAAAATTTTCACAAGTAGCTGCCGGGCAGAAACTAGGACTGTCTACTAATTAACATGAATGCACAAAGATAATTAAAAATTCACTCGTCAATGCCAGTCAAGTAGCAAACATGTAGCAGACACTAACATCATACCAAATATCTAAAACCAAGAACACATGAAGAGTAAAGTACTCTTATCAAAACAAAATGTAGAGTAGAATACAAAAATATAAGGAAAAGAACAAAACTGAAATGCAAAAGTAAGCGCTACATATACCAAGGGAAAATCTCGGAGGGAAAAAAGAAAACATTCCCAAATTAATCATAGCATATGCTAGTATTAAGTATTCAATCATGCAATCACAAACTTACGGTAAGAAGTCTTCCAATAGATCTCTAGATAACTCCGAAATCAACCTGCACAAGTAAAGAAACATTCATCCTCAAATTCATGTTGCAGGTTAAGAGGTTACCATATTTAGATTTATTCTAAATACATAACAATACAATCTGTAAAATGATGATAACTTCTGAAGTGCCAGGCCTAGTTCTCTTAATATGTCACCCGAGCAAATAATCAAACAAAACAAACTACTAGTGTTAATTTTATTACTGTATGGAGTACTTGATGAAAACAGATTTGAATATGACTAGTGCACACTTTTGTTATCCAACAAAAAATGCACTTTTGTTCAATTCCTTCAACCCTTCTCCTGTTCGAGGACTTTGGCAATCTTACAACAACTTGGAAGTACATAAGCACACATATAAAACAAGGTTTTTGAAAATATGATCTGTAATTGTTTCAGTAAGATGAGTTGCTACTTGCTAGTGCATAGTTGAGACTTTGAGTAGAAAACCTTAGAATGGGCTCCAAGGAAAGTCGGGCTTTCATTTGCAACCTAGAGAGAAGCTTTGAAATAATAATCTCCTTGTGCAACAGAACCAAAGGTAAGGTTTGTACGAGTGGCATCATTTCCTCGTAGAATGAAATAAAGTCCTCAGCTGTATTTAATTCCTGAATCAAAAATCACACAATATAAGAACTAAAAAGAATCGTAAGACTAGAAATGCCAAATATTATTCAACAACACAGTAAGCTGATGATACATGGGGATCAATGTGTGTGTGTGTGCGCATATTACTTTTCTTACTTTTATAAGATTCACATATCCATACAAATACATACATCTTGAACTCTTAGCGATACTAATAATATACTCCCTCCGTCCCAATTTCATGTTCCCACTTTTCTTTTTAGTCCATCCCAATTTCATCTTCCCAATTCCATTTTTAGTCATTTGTAAATAGCAAAACGTCAAAAATACCCCACTTTATTCCAATTGTATATAATAACCAACACTCCCAACCACAGTATTCCATTTTCTCTCTCTTACTTTTTAGTAGCAAATGGAGGTATTGTCCCAATTACACCTTCCATAAATAACCATGACAAAAGAAATGGAAAGATGAAATTGGGACGGAGTAGTTGTTCTTATAATTTCCTTCCTTTACTCTTTTCTTTTTCATGATAAAAACTTTTACGCAAATTCTTGTGTACAACCGTCTAACCATTAGACGACCGAATATAATGGTGACTTTTCGCAATTTATGGGCTACTTTTAGCCACTTAAGGGATACTTTTTATATTTTATAATAATTTTATAAAACTACCTTAAATCATGAAAATGTAACCCCTAGGTCAATAAAAATAACCACTAAATTGC
>BSSO01007626.1:0-10831 GCA_030267885.1 Mesembryanthemum crystallinum | reverse complement strand
GCCAAAAAATAGGGTCCAAACCCTTCTTTGTCACATTTGAAAGGTTGGACCCTTCTTTGTCACAAAGTTGAAAGGTTGGACCCTTCAATTGGTGAAAATTCGCTAAAAGTGCCCCTTTTATTTCTAGGATCCCTCGCTTGGCTGGTGAGGATTGGATGCCTTGCCTTATGATTAATGCTACATCCATACTCTCTCCGTCCCGCAATTAGCTTTCAAAAACACCAATATTTTCGTCCCATAATTAGCTTTCAAAAACACCAATATTTTCGTCCCATAATTAGCTTTTAAAAACCAATATATCCCATAACCTCCCTAAAACACCCATCAACTAACTTACAAATACAATATAATATAAAAATCAATTTTCTCTCTCCAATCACTTACACATACAATTATTATATTCTCGCACACCAATATTTCTCTCACAACATAAACCCTTTATTATATTACAACTACAACAAGGGCAATTATGTCAAAATTTACTCCCCTAAAATCTTGTGCCTATACCATTTTTGAAAGCTAATTAAGGGACAGAGGGAGTATAATTTATCCATATCAAGTGGGCCAAACAATATTAATACCCTTTATTGATATATTTAAAATTAGAACGGGATAAATTGTGTTTTACGAATTTTCATTTATCCCCTTTGAAGTATTAATATCCCGTTATAGTGTGGGACCCACCTGATATGGATGATCTCCATCGATATCAGATATGGATGTATCATTACTCCTTACCTTATCGTCAAATGTTATCCCCAAGTATTGGCTTTTTTTTCTTCATTTTTCGAATTTCTTCGCCATTTGGGACTAATTACTACCTTAGTCAATACTATTTGTTACTCCATTTACTCCTACAGATTTTTTTAAAAAAATTGAAAATATTCATCGATAATATACAAGTTTCATATTTCCAGTATTATGAATTAATAATAGTCATAATTATACAGTGTTGTTTTTGACAACGGATACAAATCATTAATAACGAAGAGGTTGTTATTATGTGACAATTAATTTCAGACAGATAGAATCTAGTCATAGAAAATGAATCTAAGAATTTTCATTTATGATTGATCTAGTACTTCCAAGAAACAATTGTAGCACTTAAGTTTTACCAACTTGCTCATAAAATATGTCTTCCAATAGGGGAAAAAAGAAAAAGAAAAAAAGAAGAAGAACGGTAAGTATAATTCTCGCATTCACAACCAAAATATAAGCACCTCTACTATTCTCAAAAAATAAGAAAAGCATTTCGTACTAGTTCTTATATTTTTTTTTTTTTTTTTTAAGATGGTAATTGACTCCTACAATTGTTTTTTTTTTGAGTACTTCTGTTGTACAAGTATCTAACCGTTAGATGACCTAATTTAAGGGTTACTTTTCGTAAGTTAGGGGTTATTTTTAGTGACTTAGGGCTACTTTATAAAACTTGACCCAATCAAGGAATAAATTTTTGCAATTTAGTGGCTACTTTTATTCACTTATGGGTTGCATTTTGACAACTTAGGTAATTTTATAAAATTACCATAAGACATAAAAAGTAGCTCTCAAGTGGCTAAAAATAGCCCATATATTGTGAAAAGTCACCATTATATTGCGTCGGCTAACGGTTAGACGGTTGCACACAATAATTTGCGTTGTTTTTTTATTCCTTTCATCCAAACTGCTTATCAAGTTTAGAGAAAATAAGAAAGGAAAAAAGAAAATAACACTTATTATGCTATATTCCATCATTATTGTACTTTAAACAAATTGAGATAATCCTTTTAACAATTTGACTAGTATATAATTCTCAAATAAAATTATGGCAATATTCATGTGACTAGAAATATAATATAATAATATTTTTTTGTATGTACACATCACCCCGACCTCTAAATGTTTGTCTCAAGGCAAAATTTTATTTTCTTTATATTTACTTCAAACTAGCATAATACATGTTGCAAACAAATAAAAGGGGTAATACATAAATATGAGAATATGAGAGAATCATCACCCTTTAAAAAAAAAAAAAAAGAAATCAAACAAGCCTACTTCATACTCCATCTGTCCCGAAATTAGCTTTCATAAATGGGGTTGGCACAAGAATTTAGGTGGGTGTTTTTGGACATAATTGTCCTTGTAGAATATGTAATATTATGTGAGAGATTAAAGTAATAGAGAGAGATATTTTTGTGAGAGAATAAAATAATTGTATTTGTAAGTGATTGGAGAGAGAAAGTGGATTTTTTATATTATATTTGTGAGTTAGTGGAGGGTTAGTTTAAGAAGGCTATGCGATTTTATGATTTTTGAAAACTAATTATAGGACAAAAAAACAATTAATAGTTTTGAAAACTAATTGTGAGACGGAGGGAGGATGACATAAAGTCATAACCGAAATCAATGTCACTTTCTCACTTTTCATCCATGACGGTGTAGGGTTTAGAATCAAATCCCGTATCCACTACTTTATGATTCTTATTCTAATACTATGGGTGATAAAAAGTTGAATTAAAAAAATATTAAGAGATTGATTAGTCTTATTTCTAGCGCAAATTCTTGTGTACAACCGTATAACTGTTAGACGACCCAATGTAATGGTGACTTTTGCCAATTTAAGGGCTATTTTTAGCCATTTAGAGGTTACTTTTTAAAAGTTATTGCAATTTTATGAAATTACCCTAAGCCATCAAAATGTAGCTCCTGAACCGATAAAAGTAGCCATTAAATTACAAAAAGCCATTACTTGATTCGGTGAAATAGCATAAAGTAACCCCTAAGTCACTAAAAATAACCCCTAAGTTACGAAAAGTGACCCTTAAATTAGGTCGTCTAACTGTTAGACGGTTGTACAAGAGAGTTACTATATTTCTAGAGGGGAAAAAAAGAAGAGACTATGAACAAGGATATTACGATGAAATAAATATATGTATTCTAGTTGATACTCTGTATTTCGCACAGGCTTATTGTATGTCGCATCATTATAAATAATTTAAGTTTTCTTTTTAAAGTATTATTATTATGTTTCTTCTTATATTTGTATTCATATATTCTTTGAAACAGTCAATTTATTAGATTTAAAATAAGGGAAATTTTATATGGTGACCTTGTGTTTTCGCTTTTCTATTTGGAGGACAATGCTCTTTAAATGCTTTATATGGAGACCGTTGTATGTTGGAAAATAATATTTTCTTTCAATTGAACCTTTTCTTAGTGTTCTACCCTTTCTTATATCTCGTTATGGTCACGTTAATATTTGGAGTTTCCAAACTGTTCATTTTCAAACTTTTTTCTTTCTCTATGATCAAAGTAGTTATCTTTCTAACTTTACATAACATGCACTTTGATGGCTTCTAAGTGGGAATAGTAATTTATGGGGGTTAAGGAAATGTATTAGGTAATAGCGATAAGTTTGGTCAATGAAATCTTTCATTTTCTTACAAAATTAGTTAGTGGGAGCGCACCATATGAATTTCATGAAAACTGAAGGGTACCATATAGATTTTGGAAAATGAATTATTCTTCAAATAGAAAAGTGAAAAACACAGGGGCATCATATAATTTGGAGTAACTATCTTGTACAACCGTCTAACCGTTAGACGACATAATTTAATGGTGACTTTTCGTAACTTAGGGGTTATTTTTAGTGATTTAGGGGTTACTTTATAGAACTCGACCCAATCGAGGAATAACTTTTTACAATTTAGTGCCTACTTTTATCGACTTAGGGGCTACATTTTCATGATTTAAGGTAGTTTTATAAAATTAATATAAAATATAAAAAGTATTCCTTAAGTGGCTAAAAGTAACACATAAATTGTGAAAAGTCACCATTATATTCGGTCGTCTAATGGTTAGACGGTTGTACACAAAAATTTGCGTATGAGTAACTCTCTTGTACAACCGTCTAACAGTTAGACGACATAATTTAATGGTGACTTTTCGTAACTTAGGGGTTATTTTTAGTAGTTTAGGGGCTACTTTATACAACTCGACCCAATCGAGGAATAACTTTTTGATATTTAGTGGCTACTTTTATCGACTTAGGAGCTACATTTTCATGACTTAAGGTAATTTTACAAAATTACTATAAAATATAAAAAGTATCCCTTAACTGGCTACAAGTAGCCCATAAATTACAAAAAGTTACCATTATATTTGGCAGTCTAATGGTTAGACGGTTGTGTGTGTGTGTGTGTATATATATATATATATATATATATATATATATATATATATATATATGATATTATGAATAGTGAGGGTAAAATTATATGTGTGTCATAATATATAAGTGGTTTTTCTTGATTATGAGCAACGAAAATGATAATTACCAAAATTTTAATGGGCTATTTTTGTTTTGAAGAACAATACTGTAATTATTTGCATTTACAGACTTAGTTTTATTGACTTAAAAGTTACTACAAATTACTGATGATCCAATGAAATATAGCGTTTTTAATGAGGCATACTTTTTAAAGACTTATTGAATCGAAGCAATTAAAATCAAATGACACAAAAACTTGTATGAGACGACCTCATACATGAGGCCTGTTACTTTGAAAACGAAAATGTAGTACCTGAAAAATGGTGGTATCATTTTTTCTTTTTCAAGGTACACCACCCTCATACAAGAATAATTGATAAATGACTTTGGAATTTAGTGGATCATGCACCAAATTTTTTATTTATTAGTGGATCAAATCAACCAATCAATTAGTCGGCCAGTCAATATAACGACTGAAAATAAATAAATATTTGATGATTGTTAAATAAATG
Organism: Mesembryanthemum crystallinum; assembly: GCA_030267885.1. NCBI lineage: Eukaryota > Viridiplantae > Streptophyta > Magnoliopsida > Caryophyllales > Aizoaceae > Mesembryanthemum > Mesembryanthemum crystallinum. Next base: position 6,070 of record BSSO01007626.1, on the reverse strand, counting down.
AAGTACAAAAAATAAGAAAAGCACAGTTATAATAATAAAGCTGGAATAGCTCAGTTGGTTAGAGCGTGTGGCTGTTAACCACAAGGTCGGAGGTTCAAGCCCTCCTTCTAGCGTAGTTTTTCTTTTTTCTTTGTTTTTTTGTTTATTTTTTCCCTAAAAATTGCTCTTAGTCCTGTGCTTTCCAATCAGTAAAAATCACATTTTCATGTGTTTTGATTTAAACTACATTTATGCCAATGGTAAATATCATCATAGTTAACGAATTAACATTATCATGCTAGTTCTCAGAAAATATTCCTATTACATAAACTGCTGTTACAGATGAGTTTTGGGAGACTTCTAACCCAGTATACAAAAGAAGAAAAGGTGAAAACAATTTTTAAAAATAATTGAAAGACTAGTCATCAGGTTTTCTCTTCCTCCCAAGAACAGAAGGTATTTCAAAGCGCGACCCTCCCATCTTCCACTTCTTGAAGGCTGTCATGGAGGACTGAGCTGACTCACACACTGCAAAAACAGAGTGAAAAATGGATCAGCATGTATATGATTGCTGAGGGAAGTCGTAATTGAAAAGCAATGGAGAACGAAAAATGAAAAAGCGCTCACAGTGAGTTTCTTCCTTAGTTAATAGAGTTAGGGGTTTCGCTGTTGCAGTGAAAGCTGCTGTGTGAGCCTTGCTGAATACTTCCTTGTACCTGTTAGTGAATGCGTACAATAGGAAGGATCCAATTGTTCTATCGCCAACCCTGTTCATCGAGAGAACCGAGTTAATAAGGCCCACTATCCTTCCTAATAATATACACTATGAAAGCAGTAGAGATAACCAAAATGCAGGACAATGCAGAACACCCCAGCAGAAAACTAGGCGGCAACAACAAAATTTGTGCCGTAAATAGGAAAAAGCACAGATGATTGCCACCAATATTTCTCTTTGAAATCTGAACCACCAAGTACAACTTCAGATGTTGAAGGATGGTTATGGATTTGCTACCATATATTGTGGTCAAAAGAAACTAAGAAATTAGGGGCAGAAGATCAAACATAAACAATAATACATGTCATAATGCCCATACTCTCCTGCACCCCCATTCACTGTTTCACCGTCAACAGCCCAACACCGTCAACCTTCACTCACCATCTCCAGCCCATCTCCACTTAACACAGTCTGCCCTTTGCTTCTCCTTTGAAGAAGTGGAGAGACAAAGGGCCATGTCTAAATGTCTTCCTTCCAGGTCCTCAACTAGACTTCCGCAGACTGGTCTCTTGCCACTGCCACGAGGTTATACCTCTTCAAAAGTTGCAGGCAGTTGCTCCCGCCATCAACCATGACCTCTTAATTGATTTTTTATTAATGTTGTGATGGTACAAATGGATTGGGGTTCCTCTTTCTATGAGGAGAAGAGAGTGGAAACCCTCGCCACTCATCAACAATGCTGTTTGGGTTGTTGGAGATCTTTGGAGGAACGTGGCCCTCCTGAGTCCTGTCCATGGGGCGACCAGCTTCACAATCCTCACCCACAGTCCCTGGTGCTCTACGTCCTTGCAGCTGCACTTGTCAGTCAACTGGCAACCTGGCACTGTCTGATTTCTTGACCACCACCTCAGGCTGAGACAAAGCCATACTAGGATGTTGTGACCACTGCCTGAAGTTGTCACCATAGTCACCCTGGGTCCCTGGGACATCATTTCCTTTTCTTCGTTGAGCCATGTGGCCTCATTTTTGTCTTGTGTTATATACTTGGTGCTTGGTAGTCACGTTGCTCTTGTTCTACAAAGTTTAATGGTTTAGTTTTTTCTTTTTACTGGGTAGTTAGTATTTCATGGACCATGGTTGGGGCCCTTTGGAGGGCTCCTTACCCTTTGCCCTTTTGGGCTTGCCCCATTTAGGGGTGCTTTAATACGTCCGATAACCCGGCCCAGGGGCACTTTTTAGGATCCAGGGGGTCCCAACTGTAGATGAAATCCATACCAACTTATGTATTCGAATTAGGATCCTCCTCGAGATGTGGAGACCTAGCTTTCTTATCTTACCTTTCATTAAAATATAAAACAAAAAGTATGGCCCCTTCTAAGTTCTAATTGGCCATATTCTTTACATTTAAAATTCAAAGTTATGTATCTTGCAGTTTCAAAACTACTATTTCTTTGTCCCTTAGTGCTTTTCTCTTGTTGATATACAATCTTGAACAGAGTATCAAGAAACTAGACTGCTTAAACCAGAAGGCCACAGCCAACTGGTTGATGAATTGAAGTTTCGAAACCATGGTGCAGTCATACAGGACTTGCCATGACCAATCACTGTAATCCCTTTTTTCAATTTGGAGGTGGAGTAAATTATGATGAAGAGTGGTACAACTATAACAAAGTCAAAACATAGGAAGCAATAACAGCAGAATACAAACAAGATGCCAGACCCCAACTTTATCATGTTGCATTTAAGCTTAATTGACTCGTGCATTTGGTAGCAGCACAATTCAGATGATTTTCAGTTCAACTTTGATGATTTGGAGTATTACTACTAGATGAAGGGTAAGCCCATGAATAAGAGCAATCTATTACTCCCTGCGTTTCGCTAAAATCTTGTCATGGTCCATTGTTGTTGTTTCTCTAAAATCTTGTCATGGCTTAAAATAGTAAAAGTACTTTTGTTGAAATGTCATAATTATCCCCACTCATTACTTTATTTGACCAACCCTCACCCACCCTTACCTACCCTCTCTCCAAGGACACAAGTGGAAGTTTCACACCAAACAAAAACTCCTTAATCTACGTGCAAATTGCCCATAACAAGATTTTAGCGAAACGGAGGGAGTAACATTTAGGCATGCACTGACCTTCCTTCCCTTATTAGTAGTCTCCCCATCAGGTCATTAATGATATTTTCCTTCTAATATGAAACAGATCAGAAAGGGCAATGCCATATTTTTTTGGTGTCTTGCACTTTTCTTTTAGATATCAAGTATTTCCAGAAAAGGATAATCAGCCTTTCTTGGATTATTTATTCTTGCCGAACCTACTAGAGAACCTCTAAAAGTTAACAAAGACATATAATTTCACACGGTTCCTGGAGGAATCAAAGATTAGCCAATCACAAATTTTGACAAAAACATGTTATAGTAGGTTGTCGCACATCAATAAATGAAAGCCTTGAGCTTTTTTATAAACAAGTGAGACACTTCACCTATTGCCAATTGGTTTTAGGTTGCACCTCACTTGGAATATATTCCCCCAATTACTAATTAGGCCCAAACTAACAAAATATAACATTGTCCACACATCAGGCCTAAAAGTGGCATTCGAGTGTAGCAGGGTGTTAAAGTGGGTTGTTCCGCATTAATAAGACTGAAAGCCTTCGGTTTGTTTATAACCAAGTGATCTACTCCACCTATTGTTAATTGATTTAGGTTGGAACCTCTTTATCAGCCCAGCTAATAATTGGGCACCAATTAACAAATGTTAACAAAATAACAAGTGAGGAAGGCACTTCTCTGAACCGTTTGAATATAGCAAACACGTACAACTCTGAAAGCAGAACAAAATGATACCCAATATGATAAGGTAGCCCCGATCAAATTGCAAGATCTACCTTACAAGAAAGATCATTGCATGCAAACACTCAATGATCAAAAAAATATAGAGACGGTAAAAATCACATACTCCAGCAAACAAAGGACAGAAACTTACAGAGGGGCTAGCTTGCATCCTAATTCATAAAAGTATTGACATCGGCTTCGTAGATCCACAGATGCAGGATCAGCCTGGATTTCCTTCCTTGTTCTGCGTTCAAACAGGAAACCAGATTACATTTTCACTAAAATGATATGCTTCAAAGGTACTAAAGCAAGGGGATAATGCAAAAGCATTTTCCATGTTAAACTATGCACTCAGTATGTTTTCTATCTTATTAAGCAGTCAAATTGTAATTTTCATACTGATGACTCGGATGGACAGACTGCAAAGTCCTCAACACTCTATTAGTGCGAAGTGGAGCAGAAAGAGTATAACATCAATAGTGGAGAGTACATGGATAAGATACATTTATCGATCTTTTCTACTTCAGTATATATGAAGCATAACTCTTCAGAAAACTTAGTAATAAGTATGCACTTTCCATGCTGTATGGTTCTCAACTTCTCGTGCAAACGGCTAATTATTCATCAAGCTAATTTGATACTTACATTTGATTGAAACAGGGAGGAGTGCTCATAGTCACTGCTTGTCTTGTATGCAATTCATGAGCAAGCCAGAAAGGTAACTCTACTTTGGCTCCTTGTTCAACCTGGAAACATAGCCAGGGAAACGTGTCACAAGAAAAGTGATTCACCTCTTCCATTCTAGTTTCAATTTTTCAAAAGACTTACATTGTTTGTCTCAGAACTGGGGTCAAGTAGGCCCACTCCAGTTGCTGCCTTTTGGAATACCACCGGAATGAGCTACAACAGAAGTTGAACAAAAGGTTTTTATCACAAACTTGATTACATAGGAATACCAAATGCTCTAAGAAAAATCACTTAAATCAGTATTACCTCCTCCTCTGCCAGGATATCATCAATGTCATAGTAATTTGCCATAAACAAGCACTTCCTACTTGTATTTTTTCCACAATTCTGAAAAATATGTGGCACAGAGGTACTGTCCGATTGTGGTCTCAATGTCACTTATTGACCCCCTAGTCTTATGAAGTGACTAATCTGTAATGCCATATGAAGAGAACAATCACTAACTGCAAAAGAAAGGGGCAACGAGTAACTCTAGACTGATTTCACCATTAAAAAAAAAAAAAAAAAAAGGATCACCCATTATGGCAAACTGCAGACAGTCGGATCCAAAAACAAAAACAAAACCCGATAAAAAACATTGGTGGCAGCACTAGCAGGCATTAATGACAAAATGAAAAAATAGTAAAATACCACATCAAATAAAGAAAACACAATGTCATTATAAAAAAATAACAAAATAACATTCTGCAGCATCTTTCGAAAGCAAATCATTCTAATCAGCAATAAAATTGTGAATTATGCCAAATTGCCAAACAAAATCAATATTCAAGTTATCAAATTATAAACTGTCGTAATGTAAATAATTTACTCATATGACATTGTGATACTCTTGATTCCACCTTAAGGCCACTTCTTTCTAGAATTCAACATTTTCAACCAATTTCCCAAATTCAACACTCAATTCAACAACCATTAGCTAATTGAGCAATTCAACATCCCAATCAAAGTACTAAACCCTAAAGACCTTTTTCAACCCTTGTCAAGACTGATGACAAAACATCACAGTGTTACCACTTCTCACTTAGGAAGAGTTGAATCGGAACACTCAAATCATGTGTTAGGGCCAAATATTAGAATATNATAAACTTAAAAAAGTCCCCAGTAAATACCAAAAAAAAAAAAAAAAAAAAAACTCCCAAAGACCACCAACCTCCAAAAACGCTAAGCATCATATAACATTCTACGCCCCCTCTACTTTAGGGATTGGTTATAAATTGCTCTGCTTTCCAAACCCTAATCAAACTAATTGCAAAATTTCAACCAAAGTACTAGACATATCCTAACCCTAAACTAATAGCAATTGAGCAATTTAACTGAAACTATAACTGAATTTGAATAAAATTGGTCAAAAGGTGGAATCCTTGTAATTACCTCAACTATTAGCCCCAAAATTGCGCATACCGTCGCCGCTGCTGGTGTTGCGCCGGGCCGCCGGCGGTGGTCAGCGGCTCACGGCGTCGCTGCGTCGGCGTGGGAGAGAGAGAGAGTGAGAGTGAGAGTGAGAGTGAGAGTGAGAGTGAGAGTGAGAGAGTAGAGGGTGGAGGGTGAGACTGAGAGCACGCTGGGACTCTTTTTCTTCCCTCCTTGGCTCTCTTCTCTTTCTCAACGCTTGTAATTCGAATACTCCCTCCATTCTCAAAACCTTAACGTATTCTTATAGGGTGGCGCTAAATACAACCACTTAATAGTATACATACAACTATTTAAAACAGCAAAATGTCTAAGTTGTCCTTATTTTAAAATTAAAAGTAAATATTAAGATTAAAAGTTTCTTTCCCTTTCCCAACCCA
>BSSO01007625.1:0-10832 GCA_030267885.1 Mesembryanthemum crystallinum | reverse complement strand
TTGGGTGCTAGATAATGGAGTATGTTCAGTGATATAGGAGCCCAACCAAAACGAGAGCATGAAGCCCATAAATTCAACGAATTATTTCTACCAATCCAAGCGCGAAATGAGCCCAGTTCATTCATTATTTATTTACAGGCCCAAAACAACGCGGTGATTTTCCCTCCACTACAATCGAAATTCCCTAAAAAATTCGTACTACAATTTAGATTCGGTGCTTCAAATCTCTTTTCCTCTTTCTCTCTCATCTCCTTCTGGGTTTAAGCCGAGGTTTTGAGGGTTTGAAGCTACGCCTACTAATCTCTCATTTCAGGTGATTAACCATTCGCATTTCTGTTTATTGTTTATCGTCAAATTCCTCAGTGAATAGTATACCAACGTATTTTTGTTAGTTTATTTCGTATTTGATTCTCAAATTGTGTAACTCATGTTGAGATTCGATTAAAGTAGTCTATTTACTAGTGATTTTGGCTAGCATAATCGTCTTGTTTTTGTCATTCAGGGGCGAAATTCGAGAAGTGTTACATAATCGAGACCTTAGAGCTGTTAAATAGAATAGAAGGCACTTTTAGTGAGTAGAAAATCATGGAGCGGCTTATATTTTAATCTACATTGATGAGGACTGTTTTTTGTATTGTGGGATAAGGATTGAGCTTATGAACGGAGTTTAGGGCAAAGGGGAGACCAAGTATAGGAAGAAAGGAGGAAACTTTAACGGTTAAGAAGATTACAAACATATCCGTCATTTCCATACTAGTATCTAGGGCTTGTTTACTTGGAAGTAAATTTGATTACGATGTGAATGATCAGTGTAGTATGTGGAGGTAGAGGTCGAAAATAGTAGAGGGAGAGGAGTAATATAAGAAGAATCTAATCGATTACATGAGTGAATGTAATCCCAATTGTTCAAGTTCATCCAATGCACATAATAATTTTACATGACTAGAGGAAATGTGGTTTGCAACCAACATAACCAAATATTAAGAGAGTGCTGAAATGTCTAGTATGCCCTTGGTTTTTGTCCTTTTATGAGTGTTGAAGTGTAACCATGAGCAAGTGTGCATTAATTTTATTGCTCATTACGATGTAATCATTCTTACATCCAAATTTATGCCACCCTAGTGTAATCCAGCATCTGGCAAGGTATGGGGAGGTTACATGTATGGCTAGTGCTCGAGGAGAGACTGATACAAACAGACTCGTAAGGGAAAAAAGAAAAAAAAAAAAAAAAAAAGAAGAAGAAGAGAGAAAATCCAAATTTCTCATTCTGTCATTTCCATTATTCTTCTTTTGCGTCATCTTATTCTTAGTAAATCAAATATACTGAATGATGCGATGAGGAGGTACATGTATTTGATGAATGATAATCTTTTTTTTGTAGATTGCATAAACAAAATTAGAACTGATGTATGATTCCTTAAGATTGTAAAGTAGCTCAAATTTGACGAGGGAAATGTTGTGAGATCGTGTTGGTGCAATCTTTATTAGTTTTGTTCTCATATTGGTATTTGTTGAATTGTATTGAAAATCAACAAAGTTCATTAAAAGTTACAGAATTAATAACGTTTAACAAATATTCTAAGTCTCAAAAACATTAAAAATTAATAAAAATCAACAAAAATAGTTAAAGAGAACATACCTCTAACGTAGGAGAAGACCTTTGTTTCTTGGAAGAGCTTCTCCTAATTTTGTGGAACAATACTACATTGCCACATAATGACACGAAGCATATGACAAAGCAGAATTAAATGCAAGGCATATTAGGATAACTAAAGATCTCAAATGAGATCACAATTTAAAATACAGCCCACTTGAGTTAACTTTAGATTACTCGTTGTTTAATGCAAGGAAGCATAAGGATGATATAAGTATTCTTGGGATTGTTGTGCAAAAGAAGTTATACCTGAACATTCCTTTTGAGTTCATTAGCTTCTGTGGGAAAAGTACTAGTGGTGATAATCTCTAACATTTCTCACAGTGAGAAAAAAACAGCGTTTCTAGTCCTTATCCATGTCTTTAAAATTTTCAAAGATAAGCTACATTAGCTTAGTACAAGTAGTCTTCACTAAGCATACATTATCAGTATTTTTTTCCATTTATAAATACTATCTTCACACTCTACACGGATAATCATTAGTTATAGTTAGTACGAGCACATGAGCCATACAATAAATATTTCATGTAAATGTCGATGACGTGGGTTTTGTGATGGAAAATTCACAGCTTCATTAATGTAACCGTAATATTGTGTATGTGTGCGTGCGCGTTGGGTCGAATGTACTGGAGTAGGAATGAGTTGTTATCAAATGTATAGCCTTGGGACATCACATTGGAAACAAGATCTTCACTATAAACTGTTTTTTTGATGGATTGTCATGTAGGCATAGAATCATCATTGGATCAGTGATTGAATCATTGATATGAAGTTATAGTTTTCTATGTTCTTTATGAGCATCACATTTCAACTTGTTGCTATTCTGACTTCTGTACAACCTTCTGTATTTGTTATCTAGTGTCCCATGGAAGAACTCTGAGATCTTTACTTATTGAGCTTGTCTCATATATCATATATGTATTTTTGCATGAAACTTCAAATCTTATGCCTTGTATTGCTCAACCAATTTTTCATTTGACAAGACCTTCATTCTAAAGGATCTTGAAGTCCGTAGGGCCTCATTATAGTGATAAATTTACTTGCATTTATGGCCGCAGCATTCTTCCTGCTCGTTGACCCTCGAACACAATGTTGATGGCAACTAATACTCTAGTGGCACACTTGTAATTCTATTATCTTTTGGATGAAATTTGAGTATGTGAGTTATGCATGTTTAATGTTCCTTCCTATTGGTATTTGGTACTACGAAATTTCACAGGACTCTTTAAGGAATAGGGAGAATGTGATAATGAAATGTTCTTGAAGTGCCAACCTTTATGTTGACGTTAGTGCTAGTGAGCTTGTTGTTGTTTATTTAAGCCCTACGTGTTGATCGAGTGCACTTGTCCCCCCTATGGATTCCGTGTCTCCCCTTTTTTTCATGTGAAGAGACACCTTAGAAGACGTTTTTGTGTACAAGTACGACTGACACTCTTGCCGCTAAGAGACGAGTGCGTCGCACATTCTACTTTTCAACAAGGCTGACCATGTCACTTTGCATCAAGGGTTAGCAAGTATTATTTGTTTTGGTGCACAATCATACTCTTACAACTGAGGTTTAGGAAAGAATGTCCTTAATGTGGAGTGTGTACTGTGTTGAAGAGTTGCCTTTACAACACTCCAGTGTGCAAAAAAGTAGTGACTTTCTTCTGTGTTCAAAGTTGCTGTTATATGAAACAGGGTTTCTAAAACAGTTTTATTTGCCGCTTGAACAGTTATCTGTGATGATTGCAGTATGTGATAAAACATAGGGAAAAGGGGAAAATAGGGAAACTTTTTTGACTGTAGGCATGTTGATTGAACCATCTCCTGAAATGACTGGTGCTGATAGCCTCTGCTTGATATCCATTTGGGTTTATAAATGACATTCAGATAGCATTATGCATGATATGCTGTGTTTTACACTTTTGCTAGATATCATCATCTTTTCTATGATGTTAGATTCTCTTGTTAAATATAGTTAGTGGAGAACGACTATATACGCCACAAATTGCTGATGCTACTTTGAGTTCTAGTCTCTGGATTGAAGCTTGTAAATGTGCATTAACATCTAACTGTAACAGCTAGGTTGAATGTTGGATTCCCCTATTTTCTCAACACTATATTTAGGTGGCTTGATGGATTGTTGGAATCTATGTTGAGATAGGGCTTAGTAAATAGTTCTTCCCCTGCCTCAGTAGTATAGAGAAGATGGAAGCAAAAGGATATGTCTCTTTTTCTTACTTAAAACAAATGTTCCCTATGTTAATGAGTATGTTTTCCAATAACAAAAGCAAGTATACTAATGAGACCAAATAAAAACAAAAATAAAGAAAGAGAAATTTTAGCCTACTAACTCATACAATTAGCTGATGCAGAGAAGAGGATATAAAAATTTTAGGCAGAGAGCAATCTCACTGTAAATACAAGGATATTACTGAAGCGCTCTAGCAACAAGAGTTGTATTTTGGTATCAATTATTTTCATGCTGCTAGATATATAGAAAATCATTTTTTCCTTGGAGATTGATGTGATTTACAGAGTAATCTAGCTTTAGTTATATCTGTTTCTCTTATCGCTAATGAAGTTTGTTTACTGAATCAGCTCATTGGATGTTTACTGAACCGGATAACTTTGCTGTTGATTGATTGAATTGGATAACTTTGGTAGATTGTTCATCAGCTCATTGGATGTTAATTGAATCACAAGCTGATATGTTTGTCACCACGAACAAACCATATCTATCTCCTTCCCTACCCTGCTATTATGGATGTCTTCATTTCTTTGGAGTGATAGAGATGTTTGAGGTTTGATTAAAAGTTGATTTATACATGAAAAAGAGGACAAAAGAAGTCCTGACCAAGATTCTGCTTTTCTTTACTTTTCAACATAGCCTTTAGACAGCACTCACCAAATAAAAAGAAAGCCTAAAGAGAAAGCTGCCTACCATTACGGGGTCGATAGTCTATAAAGCTCAACACCTAATCATATCATTTCCCAATTAGTTACTTTTATTATTGTCATTCTTTTCATTTATTTAACTAACAAGTTAGATTCTGTGTACAGCCAGCAAATTGGTACCCGAGGTCGACTCTCCATAACAAAAAGACCTTCTTTAGTACTTTCTAAAGTATAAGAATACTTGGGAACTATTTTTCTCAACGGTGTTCGTTTCCTGTCACTTTAGAAACATTAAACTCAATGCCAGCTATTTATCCTCTGCTTGTGGGAAATAGAATTTGTCTTTCTGGAACACCCATGTGATCCTTAATTCTTTGTTCAATTGATCAGTTACTATCAGATTTGGTATTTGGCTGTTAAAAGTGTTTTATTTGCCACTGTGCCTTACTTTTAGTAGGTTAACTATCCTCAATTTAGGATTAAATCATGACATGTACCTGCATACATGGCTGTTAGTGCACCCTTGCCCAGTAATTTATGATGTGGTTGCCTACTCTTGTTTGCCATATTTGATGCTGATGTTTATCCGTGTATACTACTCATGGTCTTTAATAAGAAAGTGATCTGACCCGCGAGGGAAATAAACTTGTGTGTAGGTTACATAATACTTCATTGGACAGCACTTGTTGCCACACAATCCAGGCAGTGGGTCCTTTAAAAGTTAGCCGCTATAAGTAAGGTATGATACACTTGGCTTTGATATTTATGTAAAGGGTCCAAGGGTTGCAAAACTGTTTGAGAATTGAGCATGACTTGGTCACTCCATGAGATGATGAGAGACCTGAGCTTTCCACATAAACTGTAATGCCTGAATTCTAATTGATTGAATGTATCTCTTGCGACCAAGTTTTTCAGTAAATTGCTGATTGATTAATGGTTTGTCTTGTGAAACTTGACTAGTGCAGCTCAATCCCGTTGGAACATTTTTATTTTCTCTAAATGTAGTAGTTAGTAATTTTCTATTAAAACAAGAAGGTCTTTGGCTTACACATTAGAGCCCTTCTACCAAAACTTGGCAATCATTCTCTTCAACAGGAACGCCTAAGACTTCCAAGTGTGAACACTGAACACTGAATGGATGGTATTTTAGGGAGAGAAAAAAGTTAACAGGGAGGGGTGATTTAAGTCTAAAACATCACAATTACTTTTCCAATCTTTAAGCAGGTCAGGTCAAGTTAGATCATTTTTTTTTTTTTTTTTTTTTTTTGCATTAAAAGACTCCAGAATCAGGTTGAAATCTCTCTGCTTTTGTCGGTTTCACTTTTAGCAGATTGTGCCTTTATTTGCTATACTATACTAATAGCAAAGTTTAGCTACAATATTATTGAATGATAGTCAAGTTTAATTGACATCTCACCTGCTCAATTTCTGGGTGTATCTTATTTTTCTACGCATATCTTGTTTTTGTATTTTCTCCTAGGCCCTCTGGGCCTGGGCAGATTTCTTAAATTATCTTTTGGGAGTTGGAGTGGGGGCTCAATCGTGCTCTGAATTCATAGCAATTGTTTTACCGGCAGTTTTGGAACTTACAGTTCGCTAATCTTTGGCCTGTTCTTGATGAAACCAATGATTATGTGGGCTCTATTTAGAGGTTTATTCATTGCCAAATCATTGCTCATGTGAAGAAGCAATGATGTTTTAGTAGAGACTAATTATGTCACTTAGAAGATGAATATGGCTCAGTACATCTCCTTTAGCTGACAAAGAGGGGAAAATAAAGATGAGCGGATCATAATTTTGAGGATAGATCCTCTGGCTTCAGTCAGGACCCCAATTAACTGTCCCATACCTCCATATCATGGTGCTGCGAGAAGTTCTGCCGTCCCAAATACGGATCAGACCCATGTCCATAACTCAGTCTCCCCCCGCACCGTTGCAGTGTTTATCAGATTTGTGTCATCAAAGTGCTTTAATGCACTTGTAGCACCACTATTGAACCACCAGGCCTGTAAGCTGTGGACAATGACCGATCAATTTATCCGAATATCCATAGTGTGTTTCCTCTTGACTTGATCCGTATATGAACTATATTTACTGAGTGTCCTACTAAGTTTGTTTTGGAAAGATCCTGAGGTCTCTCAATCAACATGCTCAATTGGCATGAACTTTGCTAATAGAGCAAGCAAAGCAAAGAAAGCGACTTTCCCAACTTAATTTTTCTAGTTTTTCTTCATGTGCTACTGTTAGGTCTATTCCTCGCGCTAGCATGTACGAGTATGACTCCCACTTGTAGGACGCGATTAGTGGCCCCTCCAAATATTAGTTTAGTAGGGTGAATTGCTGCCTGAACTGGTATTTCCTGAAAACAAAATTCCAAGTTTCATTGTACTTTGTATCTATGTTACTCAGACTCGGGGATATAAATCTGGGTAGGGTGTGGATAGACTTGTTTATATGAAAGATTATGTCTAACAAATACTCGTGTCAAAATGAAAAGTCCGAGTAACATAATATTAGTTCCTATTTACTGTCCTACAATCCTGTTGCAAAGCCCCCATAGATTGAACATGAAAGTTGGAACATGGTTAATAATGGACAAGACCAGATTGTTTCTTATATGGACGAATTCTTTATGATAGCCTTTTGTTTTTTTTGGTTCCATTGGGTATGAAGCACGACTAAAATTTAATTTTCTTTAATTTCTTGAGAAATACTGGAAAAAGTTTCCCACATGCTCACAACTCAGCAGTTCCCCTTTCTGTGGGCATTGGTTGAAATCCAGGAACCCGGCTCACACGTGTTGTTGTCAATTAGAAGACACTGCTTGATGGGGTCCCACCTTTTGCAATAGAAAGTATTTGTTGGTGGGCTCTGATTTTTGGTGACCCTACAATTCCAGCTAAAAGCCCACTAATTCTTGCCAATCACCAGCTTATGAAATGCTTTGCTTTCTTAGTTGTTGGCTATCAAGTTGGAATTCTGGGGGCACTGTGAAAATGGATTACAGTCTTACATAATATATGTGTTCTGTAACACAAACCTGTGTACAAACCCTAGCAACGAATGAAAGAAACTTGGATTTGACGTGACACTAATCCGTAATTTTTATGTTTTGATTGGGAGTTCATATTCTTTTCGCTGTAATATCAGTTTGGTAATTGGATAGTGTCATTACTTGAATATTTGATGTTTGTATTATGAAGTACAGTACAATTTTGGTTAAAAGAGCTAATTGGTTATTAGCTATTGATTGCTGTTGAAATGTTTCATTAGCTTGTCATTCTCCCTTTTTGCTCCATTCAGAAGGAAATATGCAACAGTTTCATGAAAGTTATGTCATCATTTTAGTTTATGGCCTTCTCATTACTTGACATATGCGCACATATTACAGTTTTTACCTGTTACTGTTTATCCTTGTACGATGTAGCCTCCTTTGCCCTGCCTTTTACAAATTGATGTTTGAGCACTGACGAGTGCAAGTAGAAATTTGATCGACTTTCATTTTGATAGGTTAAGCCAGCAGCAAATTATACGAGTCTTGTTATCACCGTCATATAAACAGGTCTTGGAGTGTTCGCTGAGCAATATGTATGCAAGGTATCAATTGTTTGTTTACTGGATTCGTTGCAAATGATCGATTTCTTTTGCTGCGATCAATTGTGCAACTGTGGATAGCTCCCTACCCCTCTAAAACACCTCTGTAATCTGTATGTATGTAGGTGGGTGTAATGGTGTCCTAATAACAACTATCTTTAGCTGAGTACCCTTGGGATCCAATTACAGGTTGGTAATCTTTTTCCACTCGCTATGCTTGCCTGTTTATACCATATTCTAATCTACGTTGGACTCCGCTACAATTGTCCGACTTGGGTACTTGTCCAACTGTCGAACTCGACCTTAATCTGAAAATTTTCCATGCTTTTTATTTATATTGAAGTGTCCACTGTCCCTTACTCATATAGTCATACGAAAGTGTTTTGCTTTTTCCTTCTTTGTTTTTGTTTTTGTTTTTGGCAGACATATCAGAGTGCTATTGGACATGGATATTCAAGGGGAACTGAAAAGTCCATGTAATATAGACCTTATCAATGGTGTTTACCTGTCTTTTTGCAATTTCAACAACATGATCAGTACTACAATGAAATTATCTTCTATGCTAACCAATTGGGGAGGCAGAGAGAGAAGTGATTCAATCCCTTGCGACGATACAATTTGAGAAAACTAGAACAAATAGAGTGAAACAAGAAGCATTTTTTTACATTTGTCTTAGAATTGTAGTAGCCCTTTGGTACGTTACATTTGACGTGATTGAGGGTTGAAAAATAATATTGATAGGCCTTGTCCCCAACTTGGTAAGATGCCGTCACCTCCATCTCTTTCGTCCATGTTGCCACTACAAATGAGTTTGGAAAACTAGAATCCAATTTACGGGAATGGAAAGACTAGAGAAAGAAATAGGTTGCATTTTGAGGTAATGAAGATGAGTTTGGGTGATAAGAATTGGAGTATTGGACATGATTTACCATACCATTCCTCCCTACTAGTGAGTAATGATCTTCCTCTTATTACCCCCAACAAACTACCCATTGGCGACCTTTGACCTTTGACGCCGAGCTAATCCTTCTGGGTAATTTTAGAAAGTTACTTCCCGTATTGATAACTTCGGTTCAATTCTACATTTTTTTCTTCTCTCACATATTACAATTTATTCAGCTCAGACCTCAGTTCAATGCTATTCAGTTGAATTACACAGGATCTCACTTTGTAGTTTCTTAAGTAATTACTCACTAGTTGGTACTTACGTCTTTGCGTTTAGCCTCATTTCTATTTGGCACAAAAAAGAAACCTACTTTTTTTTTTTAAAAAAAAAAAAAGAGTTTCAGACTATTTTAGTTTCTTAAGTGATTACTCACTAGTTGGTACTTGCGTCTTTGCATTTAGCCTCATTTCTATTCGGCACAAAAAAGAAACCTATTTTAGCAGTACATGTTAAGTAGTCCATGTTTTCACCACAGGCTCTTTTCCTCTTGCAATTTTGACCGCAATTTTCTTGTTTTGGGTGAGCAACAACACTCTTTCATCAGTAGCACTGAGATTGGCTTTTTTGACGTTCCATACACCACGAGCGTTTGTAGTTGAAGATAAACCCATTCTGACAGACAACACCAGTATACAATGAATACCTGTACCTACTCCTGCACATACATTTGTCTGCTGGTTTATTGAATTTTTGTCAGCAACTTTGTTTTAAGATAATTAGGGTTTTATGTGGT
The DNA here is from genome assembly GCA_030267885.1 of Mesembryanthemum crystallinum. NCBI lineage: Eukaryota > Viridiplantae > Streptophyta > Magnoliopsida > Caryophyllales > Aizoaceae > Mesembryanthemum > Mesembryanthemum crystallinum. The sequence goes on along the minus strand of BSSO01007625.1, from coordinate 1,025 downwards.
TAATGCTTCTGTAATTAATGAAGGATAAATTGGAAACTCGGTTTTGTCAGCACTAGTAAATGTCAGAGATATATATGATTACAGCATAAATATATGGAGTATTTACTTCCAATAGAAAATTTGGCTACAAATAATTGTACTTGTCTTAAATAAATTGTTAAACATCTACAAAAACACCCAATGAGTGAGAATGGTGTGTGCAAGTTACACTTGAGAGAACCTATACAAGGAGCATTGAGGCTTAATTTTTCATTTTTTATTATTTTTTTTTTTTTTTGAAAAAGTGGTAATTGTATTGAGGCTTATTTTAATATTATTGACCTTCATTTTATAGGCCTGATATATTCATTACTAGTTGTAGTGTCGAGGTTTAAGGAGTTCTATGTTGCAAAAGTACTTTAAATATTTCAATTAGCACTGGTTCTCTCTCAATGAAGCTTATGAAGTTTCATGAGCTAAACTAAAAGTTGAATCAAGGTTTATTGAATTGAAGTAAAGAAGTTTATTAAGAGAGAGTCAATTGGAATTTATTGAATTGGATTGGACTAGTATTTGCTAAATTGAATTGACTTAATTTGTTGGATTAGGTTGTGTATATATTTGTCTAAAACCATACAAATCCCTTTTTTTTCATTTAGGGAAGTGCAGGGATAAGTTTAATGTCCTTATATACATGGTACATCAAGCGAAAAAGACTAATCTTGAAACTTTATGTAACCCGGACCACCATAGTTGAAGCACTTGAAAACAACCCAAAAAATCGCTATAATGTCATAGAAAAACAATCTATCTAAAGTGATTAATAAAAAAACTAAAATTGCCACTCACATCTGAACAACATTTCAAAAAAAAAATCTCCTTGTGTCTTAGTCGTAGGGAGAAGTTTAGGTCTATTTTATCTAAATATCCATTTAAAAAAAAAAAAACCCTAATATTTTTTATTTCACCGAATTGGCGAATATTCATCTTCCAGTGTGTATCTATTTTCCCTTGCAGAAAAATACTTCCTCCGTCCCGTAATTAAC
>BSSO01007624.1:0-10833 GCA_030267885.1 Mesembryanthemum crystallinum | reverse complement strand
CATTTAGCCTATATGGGATTTGAACCCATGTCTTTTGTGGTATACCACAAATGCTCTACCAACTGAGCTAATAGGCTTCAAAAATATTGATACATAACCCCCGTTATCAGTTTTTACACTTAACAGAACATTGCTTGTTTGTTGAAATCGATTTAGATAAAAACGGCAGGAACTTACTGTTTGCTCCCCTGTCATGACATAGATTACATCCACGCCTCAAATTTTCCCAATATATTCCTCCCTGTACACACCACATTGAACAGTCAGATCATATCAACAAACCAAATAAGGATATGACCAACATCATCACAATAACAATTAACAAAGCAATGCTTGTGTTTGTACTAGCAGTGACAGACATTGATAGACTTGCAATTGTCCTCAATAGATGCTAACTTAATTCAAAAAGTAGTTACGATTAGAGCTGATATATGTGATATCTGAATACAGCTTGAGTACTAGCAATGGAAAGCAAATTGCTGCTACAGCAGGTTATCCTTGACATGTGGACTAATATGAAGAATTCTTTTTAAAAGGAATACTTGTTCAAAAGGGGAAAACCATAAAGTACGATCCATCCATACCCAAAGCATAGGAGATATTGAATTAAATTAGTACTATTAACTCACAATGGAATTTGCAGCGAGTCTTCGTAACCTTATTGTAGATTCACAGCACTGAAGATTCACTTTCAGCACCATTAGTGTCACCTGTTACCCAGCCCATATACAAATTAAAGTACTCAACACTCGAATGATTATAACTATAATACAAACATCCACATTTCACTTCCCAAGGAAAGCAGTATTCAGTCTATAGGCCCTGACAACATCCACATTTCACTTCCCTGACAACTCCAAGACATGGTGGCAGCAGATTTCTTACCAGAAACAATTCTATAGAGAATACATGCTCAAGTTCAAATGCTGGAAATTGGAATCAAACAACTCCCAATCCCCCGACAAAAACATATCACAGTACAGCTACCTAGAGAGAATTAGAAACGCCTCAAAAACTACATAAATTGAGCTCTTATGACACGTCTTGGAGTGCTTAAGAATACTCCATTTCTAAAAACAACCCGGCTGCATCCTTAACTCTCCCACCTTTAAAAAATGAGTTGATTGCAGTGGTATAAAGATAAACATTGGGCTGAACCCCCCGGCACATGGTTTCAAATGCTTCATAACTCCTTTGAAGCTCACCAGCCTTGACGAGCATGCTCAAAAGAAAGGTATAATGTGTTCAATGATGGGAATACACCGTGAACTCCCAGCACCCTCAACCCATCAAAAGCTTCAGAGTCTTGCCTCGTTTTTAATATGGATACAATAAGCATGAACCAACATATCAAATGCATGAACCCCAACTGACTTTTCTAACCCATCGTTACTAAAGAAAAGCTAGCACAGTTCGAGGGTACACCAAGGATTTAATCTGACAAAAAACATGATCAAATTGAGAAGGAGATAGTTGAGTTAGAATTTGTTTACATGCAGTAGCATCCAGAGATATCTCTAGGTTTGAGAGAAGTGAGGAAACCCGCTTGACAAAACTCTAATCAAGTGACTGCGGCTGATCTTGAGCTCTGGGTGGCACATAGCAAAGTAGGGAACGGCCAGACGAGAACAAAAGAGCATATCTGATGCAATAAACACCTCCAACCACTAGGACGAGAATTATATAAATTGGTCTCCCAATCTATATATATATCAAACCAATTACAGAGTTTTGTCCATTGCAACCACTAGTTCTTCAATACAAAAACACCACAAACTCAGCAAACCAATAAACACCTTCATAACAATTTTCATATCACAACATCACCACCAGCCACCTCAACATATACAAACACCACCATCACCACAACAACAACAATATAACTCGTTAAAATACCACGCCATTTACATTTTCTGTTTACTTTTAAGAAACGAATAAGATGTTCATTTGGTTTTGGACTCTAACCTGCATTCCCAGTGGATTCAGTAGCTTTTGTCTTAGCATCGCTTGAAGCTTTAGCAGGTACTATCTGCAATCATATACACAATATACATGAAAGATCAAGATTCAGAAGAGTTAACATGTGATGTCACAATATGGAAAATTTTTGAGCTTTTTCACTCTAGAAAACACCTTAAGATCAAGTAAATGTATTAAGTACACCAGCATGAAACCATAAACAACATAAATAGAAACTCTTACAAAGAAATCCAAATGAGACATTTCTTCAACAAAAAACAAGCAATGGTGTACCTGCTGTAAGAATTGGGTTTAGGGTAATGGATGTAAGGAACTTCCCACTCTTCAATATCAGGTTTAGGGCACGGCCTGGTGCTCACTTGAATGTTCAACAACGACTTGGGATCGCTAATGCTAAATTGCTTCAAACAGAGATAAGAAAAGTAGATGCCACAAACTGATGCATAAACCATGACAAAAACCAAGGTCACCATCTTGAATAAGAGAGAAGAATTTTTGGGCACCAGTATATCCTTTGATTGAAGAGCTACCCAGGTATTAATTATGAAATAAAGTATAAGAAAACCAAACAACGGAGAACTTCAGCTTCACACATTAATTAATTAATCACGAATAAGACATGGATTATCCACACGACTGAGCTAAAAAAAACAAGTCCTCTGGAATGTTATTTCAACCTTTAACATCCCAAATACAAAAATCAGCATAAATAATACGGGCATAAATCTAGATTTAAGCTGTTATTAGCTATGATAAAGGTTGCCGAGCATCATATGGATTAAACAGATATAATTGTTAGAAATCAAAATTCTAAGTACCACAGAACACTCAATTTCTCATTTCTATTAATATCACCAATACGCAAAATCACCAATACACAAAATCAAAATCCAAGCACAACACATCCATCCTTCAGCCATAACATATCCCCACACACCCATTACAAATCCAAACATTGTGAATAGAATTGAAGGAAAAAGGGGAAATTATAAAAATTGGAGAGTATATAGATCGAAACCCTAACCTGATTTGGTGAGTGCGAGTGCCACAGGAGAGATAGAGAGTAAGGCGACTTTCCGGCAAGATGAGGCATGGCGCGGGCCGCGAAAGGCGACTATCCGGCGAGTCGAAGAGGTCTGGCTTGGCGCGAAAGGCGACTACTGGCCGGCGAACGTTCCGGCAGATCGAGAGAGGAGAGAGAAAATGGTGAGATCTGGCGAGTGCTCACGCGAGAGGAGATAGAAATGGTGAGGCTGGCACGTGCTCGCCTGAGGAGCCGACTGTCCGGCGAACTGTTCCGGCGGCAGATCGAGAGAGATTGAGGTGCTGAGGATAGTAGAGGGGAGACAGAGAGAGATGAATGAGGTTCATAGCGTGCAAATATAGGACTAGCTACTAGCAGCATACGTTTTCTTTTTTTTTCTTTTTTAATTTCGACCATGACCATACACGACGGTTCTTTACTAAACCGTCGTGTATACCTGTCCTGAATCTTTTATTTTCCATGATCAGCTTATACACGACGGTTATTACTAATAACCGCCGTGTATGATATTAAGCACGACGGTTACTACTAGAACCGCCTTGTATTAGGTGACTTATATGACACTTTTTGTATTAGTGTGGAACCCGTTTCTTGCCATGTACTCCTCCCACGATCCTATGGGGTTGCCCGTGAAATATCGTGGAGAAATATGACACTTTCGTTTTTGTGGCTCCAGGACCCCATTTTGCCCACTTATAGCCCACGCTTTTGTGCCCTCCCGAGCGTCGGTTTAGTTCTGCCCCACCAGCTTGCGTGGTCACCGAGGGGTACATAAGACGACTTCTTGTTGCTTCGTGCGCCGTTTTGAGAAGCTTAAGTGCCTTTGCATTCGCGTTTTTTCCGATCAGGGCATTGTTTCGCGTGACCAATCTGTGCCCTCTGAGAGCTCTTAAAGACCCCGAATTCCGACCATAGGCCCCTCCTACGCCCTTATGGGGCTGCCCGTGCAATATCGTTGAAAAATATAACACTTTAGTTTTTAGGGCTCCGCGACCCCGTTTTGCCCACTTATAACCCACGATTTTTAACCTTCCGGGCGCCGGTCTAGTTTCACCGCGCCAGCTTGCGTGGTCACTCAAGGGGACCCAAGAGGCCCCCTCGTGGCTCAGTGTGCTGTTACGAGAAGTCTAAGTGCCCTTGCACTCGTGTTTTCTCCGATGGGGGTGACCATTTCGGGCATTTGTAGAGCTGTTAGGGACCCGCATTCCGGCCATGTGATCCTCACACACCCATATAGAGATGCCCGTACAATATCATGAAAAATATGACAATTCAATTTTTGGGGCTCCGGAACCAGTTTTGCCCACTTATAGCCCATGCTTTTTGGCTTCCCGAGTGCCGGTTTAGTTTTACCCCACCGGCTTGCATGGTCATTCGGGATGATCAAAGAGGCCCCCTCGTGGTTCGGTGCGCCATTGCAAGAGGCCGAAGTACCTTTGCACTCACGTTTTTTACGATCAAGGCCTTGTTTCGGGTGACCAATCCGGGCCCTTCGAGGGCTCTTAGAGACCTGGATTCTAGCCATGGGCTCTTCCCACACCTCTATGTAGGTTCCCGTGCAATATCGTCGAAAAATGTGACACTTTAATTTTTGAGACTTTGGGACTAGTTTTACCCACTTATAGTCCATGCTTTTTGGCCTCCGGAGCGTCGGTCTACTTTCGCCCACCGGCTTGCGTGATTATTGGGGGGAACCCAAGAGGCCCCCCTCGTGGCTTGGTGACACATGAGTCCACAAATTGGCCAAAAATTTGCGTCACAAATCGCCATGTTGGGCATGAATAGCTATGTGGGCTTGGTTGTGGACTTTGAAGCTATATCTGGCTAAAGGGGTGAAATGATATAGTTACTGAGCCCACCAATCTGTGTATAGCCAAGTAGTAAGGCTAGCTAAAGGTAAATCAGGCAAATCTTAATTGATCTATTACACTCTCTTTAGCTCATGGACTTCTTCTACCTCCTCAGAGAGGATTTCTAGCTTATAATTGGCAAAATTTGGATTGATCAATAATCTAGGGCTCTCAATGGAGGTACTAAAATGTTTTTGAATGGCTACTAGCATTTACATAAACCTCGGAAATCAAATGCAACATCAAAGATTTAGACACTACTAACGCGAGAACGGAAGAAAAGAGGCAAATTTATGTAGAAAGATTAACCATTCTAATTCTATATATATATGTGTGTGAATACGAATCGAAGATGAGCGTAGCTTGAGAACTAGTTTACATAGTAAAGCTCACCTCCCCTTCAAGGACTTGTATAATTTCTAAGAGCTTGAATCCTTCAGATCTCAAAGATGCGCAATGCTCAATCTATGGTTACAAATCTGTCCCACAAGTTAAGCATTTTAATCTACATTAGGTTATCAGTTAGTTACATAGGATTTTTGTAATAATACTAGCACATAGAGATCACACCATACATTACACATATTACACAACCGTGTCTAGCCTAGAAACATAATTTCCTCTTGGAAGCTTCAAAGTGGGGCAGGTTGCAAGGAGAACTAGAATAAACATGAAAACAACCAAAGTCTTTGATGATCTCTTCAACCAAGTCTTTGTAAATGAAATCCTGAATAAGCAGCGCGATTCTTCCAACCTCTCGTCGTTGTCCCCAAGCTATGTCCTTGCAAACCTCGGTCACACTATCCTTCATTGCGCTCCTCCATGCTGTTGTCGATGATGATGCTGTCGTTGTTTGTCGAGTTGCGGTGGAAAAGTATAGCGATTGCGAAGTGGTGGTGACCATTGGCATGAGTGGTGGTGGTGGTGAGTGTGGCTTGTGAAGGAAACAAAGGCTGGCATTGTCTTCCTCCCCTGGCTTCTTCCTTGTCATGATGATCTGTTGCCTTTGTTGCTGCTTGGCTTGCTTTTGCTGTTGCTGTTGTTGGAGCACTTGCCCTGTATCATGGCAAATTTCATAGTTGGAAGCCACCAAAATGTAATACATATAATATGCCTCTAATTTCAAAGTAAGTTTCAAAATTTCTAATTTAAAAATCATGGTATAGTAGGATATGGATCCTCTGCCTCAGGGTTAGGGACAATACTTCTAACTACTGGAACATATCTTGATTCTTCTACTTTGAATCATCATACACTAAATATCATAATTTACGACTTATATTTCGAATTTAGGAATGTGCTTGAGCTACAAAAGTCAATCAAATGCACTATATTTCACAGTGCCCTAAAGTTGGTAATTTCATATGGGACGCACAACATTGTTATTTGAAGCATAAATCTCTCCTATTTCCCTCATTTCCTAGTCTATAAATCCCAAAATCAATAATCTAACCATCACGCTTGCTTATTTCTTAGTTGAAATATGGAATAATTTCCTCAAATTCAATTCTCAATTGTACCTCTATTTTATATTTAAATTCTTCATTTCACTCCTTCATTGTGATCAAATTTACTAAACGCAAAAACAGAATTGTAATTACACTACTTGTGATTTCTAGGAGCTTCTATACATAATCTCCATAGGAGGGATTCAATTAGCAGTGAGAGAAAAGAGAGACAAATAATTGTCCCAACAAGAAGATTATGAATCATGAAGCATGATGATGATACACAGCAGGAAAAAAAAAAAAAGTAAGAGGGAATGAAGAAGATAATATGAGTTCACTTTTTGTACTATCAAGCTTCTTTTTCTACGGTGCCAATAGCAGGATTGAGAAAGTGTTTAAAACATTAAGAAAGTTTCAACCCAAAATCAATCGATAATGGGTTGAGTAACTCCTTTAATTATAAAGGCTTTAAGTTTTTCTTATTTTATCCATGTGGCACTTAACCCTTAACATCTTCCCTTACCTGTCACATTGTATCTTCTCCTCAAACATACTAAAATTTAGCTTATGTACTTTGTTTTTCTTTAAAATATTACTCCATTACAAAGTGTTACTTCTCAATCTTAATGTCTTATAACCTTCGTCCAAATGTGAATCACAATACTTTTAAGTTTGATAAACGTTTTGGGACAAATAGAATACTGTTATAGTTTGTGTGGAAAACAGGCACAATCCTGAATATAGTGATAGATTGTACTACATCTCAGGAGAAAGAGTACTGCATTTAAATATGTGAATCTTTATTTTTTTTAACCGAACACTTTTCAAAGAGTAACATTCTTGTGTATCCGTTAAATAATACAATTCAGGGACGACTTTCCGCCATTTAGGGGCGACTTAGTGACTTTTTACAACTTAAGCTAATTTATAAAATTACCACAAGTTGTAAAACATCACGCTTAAATCGTTAAAAATGGCCACCAAATTGTAAAAAGTCACCCATAAATTCAATCATACGAAGTATGACAATGATTAAACAATTGTACCAAAGAATTTGCATGCTCAAAAGGTCCCATTCACACTATGGAGTACAATGGAGTATGCGTTACATTACATCGAATAGAGCCCACCAGAAGAGAAGGAATAATCATAAAGGCACCAAGCGAGTTTTGGGCTTTGATGCTGTAGGGTCCCCTTTCACTATAGTCTGTTGAGTTGAGTGGAATTGGGTATCCTACGTTACCTTGGACCTATGTTTGTCCTTTTTGCATGTACTCCGGTTTTTCGCATTTTATTTTCTCCTTTTTTTTTTTCAGAAGAAAGAGAGCAATTATGTCGCACAAATAACCAATGTAGGAGTTTTGGGTGGGTAGCGCAGTGGCGCACTCTCCACTCGTCCCTCAATGGCTGGGGTTCGAGTCTCATTACCCACTAAAAATGGGTGATTTCTTTACCTATTCCCCCCCCCAAAAAAAAGAAGAGAAAAAAACATTGTAGTGGAAATCTCCCTCAGCATAGTTGGAATATTGACGTTTCATTTCTCTTGAATTTTACGCCAAAACTTGGGATGAAATCGTTTAACCAAAATAGAGATGAATTTTGGTGCCTTGTACAGTTTTTGTTACCTCTAGGACCCTAGCCCATAGGTGATTGTTTGACGATGGAACCACAAGATATCTTGTATTAGACTCAAAGATGTGTAAAAGGGAAAAACAAAAAAGAGGAGAAAATTATCGTGTTTCACTGTGAAGATCAATTTGAGTGTAGTTGAAGATTACAACATGTGCCAAAAGTCGTGGTGAATTGTTAAGCTTTGGTACATGGAGTAGCAATTTAGTCAAAATTATGATGTAGGACAAGTGATTCCTTTTCTTGTTAACTTTGGATATGTAAAGAATTATTTGGATCTAGCTGGTATAGGCCAATATTGAAATATGATTTTATTGAGCGCATAAAAAATGGTGTGAGACTGTTTCACATTGTAGTTAGGAGGACTCTCATTAAAGTGAGACACACTCGCATTCATCTCACAATTGTCGATGTATAATTGTGTGTATCATACACATATGTGGTGAGATCATCATTCAAGAGTTTTCATGTAACTTTCAACGACAAACAACGATCCAATAATAATCCTGCTGAAGGCAGGGTATGGGGAGGTCCAAATGTATGCAAGGTTATTTCTAACAAGTGGAGAATTAAGTTGTTTTTAGTTTTTATATAACTTTCAAAAAAAGAAGAAAATATTCATGTTATTCAAGATACGATAAAGATCATATGTCTCAATCTACATGTCATCTCATGTCTCCACTGTTATACACATAACACACCAATATTTTTTTTAATTAATTATTATAAAATTGGAATGTATGACCAAATTAAGTATAGTTATAATGAGACAGATGATACCAATTGTTAAAATTTAAAAATAAAGAGTAGAAAGAATTGAGCATAGCAAAACACAATTTAGCAAATAAGAAGTTACCATTTCGGGTCCTTTTGGAGCAACCAGTCAAAGGAGAAGACTGTTGTGCATGCAACCGATAATGATGATCCAACACCGAAACCGGACTTGGCTCCTCACTTTCCTCCATCTCTTCATCTTCATCTTCTCTCTCCTCCCCCTTTTTCCCACCACCACCGCCGCCCACCACAACAGCTGGTGGCAGCGGTGGTGGTGGCGGCGTTTGTGACGTCTTACGTACGGCCTCAATGATCCTCTTGAGCGCCTTCAAGTCCTCGTCGCACTTCTCTAGCGCCCCCAACAGCTTCCTCCTCTTCTCCGCCGCTGATGATGGGGATGCAGGAACGATATTATCTTCGAGTCCCATGAGACGCGCCACCACCCTTGGAGAGTTTGATGAGCCCGAGCTGATTCGGATTTGTGATGGAATTGCTGGGCTCCTTGTGACCTCGAGGGATAATTTGGTGAGGGAGGGTGAGGCGGATGTGATTGTCTCGGATTTTGGGGGTGACGGGGGTTGTTGTTCTTGCTTGGGCAGTTTTGGTGGTGGTGTTGCTTGCTTCTCTTGCTTTTTCCCTGTTTGATAAAACGGTCGCATGAAAATTTGCATATTGTTTAATTTCTATCCCATAAAAAATAAAATTAAAATAATGAATATATATTGTTAAGCAACGCTAAACTATATTGGAATAAAATATATTTCCTTAATTTGAAATCAATTGAAAGCGCAAAGGTTATCAAGATTTTGGAATGTTAAACACATTGAATTAGAAGATTGTTGTTGAAATAGACATGTACATTATAATCAATTCGATTAATAATATTTTGATTATATTATTTGATCTTCAATTTGAGACGGAGAGAATATCTAGCTAGCGAATAACCTACCTCACCTCTTATGTCGAGCATTACCATAATCCACAACCTAATTAAAAGAACATTTTTTATATGGAGCAATGAGTGAGGCGTGCATATAAAACACAAGCTCGTGCATGATGCACTCATAGTCATAGCTTCACCAAAAAGAGATGAAATCAATTTTGGATATATCACAACCCACATTTTAGCAGGCACAAATCACAAAATTGACTTCAAAGACGACCAATTTTTCTATTAAAAATAAGTATAAATTTTCTTGCAAAATGGAGTAATTAATTTGGCAACAAAACTCAATTTAAAGAATTGAACTAAATACATACAAAATATCTTTTAGCTAACATAATCAAAATGTCATATAATTACGGAAATGGATGGAAGTAAAAAGAAAAAAAAGAAAAGAAATTGTAGGTAATAACGTACCAAAAGTGAGGAATTTACGGCGGGTGTGGTACTTGGAAACGAGTTGCAAAATCCCAGACATGCAACCCACATTGACCGTCTTGACATGGTGGCGTGTCGTCGTCGTCGTTGTCGCCGGAGAAACCGAGTCACGACGCAACGACGTCGACCGCAACGACGACGCCGTGTCCTGCCTCTTCATCTTCCCTCCCATATGATCTCCTCTTTTTGTGCTTCTTCAGTTTAATTTTGTGAAGCAAGCATAGCAGTTACGTTTTGGGGGAGTGATGAAACTGAAGACAAAAGGAGTTAGGTGGATGTTTTGTTAATAATTTGATGGGATGAGCATTATTATTGTTTAGGGGTGAGACAAATATATTATGTAACGGTTATAAAATATAAAGTCCCTAGATCGAGAGAGAGAGAAGGGTAAAGAAAGTAAAAAAGTAGACTGTAGAATGAGGGGTTGGGGGGGACTGATGATGAATGATGATGATTATGAGTATGTAGATGTCTCTTTTTCTTCTGCTGCTTCTTTTGCAAAGTGCTCTTTTTCACCTTTGGTTATGGGCTCTCATAGGAAAGATACCACATCATGGTTGGTTGTTGGATGTTTTTGATTATTTTTTTTTTTTCCCTATCTGCACTATAGCAGGTATATAGTTTGTATCTTACCCGTCGAACTTTCATATGAAGTGAGTAATGAACGGTATAAGTAAAAATTAGCAGTATTGGAGAGATATTGGATGGGGAAAAAAAGTGTGACTA
>BSSO01007623.1:0-10834 GCA_030267885.1 Mesembryanthemum crystallinum | reverse complement strand
TTTTTATGCAGCCATCTTATATAATTTTTTTTAAGCGAAACCACCTTATAAAATAATTCCGATCAAGTCCAACCACCTTAACCTCTTTTCCGGCCAAAAAACAAAGTAAAATGACCAAATTACCCTCATATGACTTGCATGTGGTTCATTTAATCTACAAAAGTGGTAAAATATAAGGGTAATTCGGTCAGTTCACTATATTTTTTTGCCGGAAAAGAGGTTAAGGTGGCTGGATTTATTCGAAAATATTTTATAAGGCGGTTTTGTTAAAAAAAAATTATATAAGGTGGCTGCATAAAAAAGTCATATTTTAAAAGATGGTTTCTGACAAATTTTTCTAAAGATAATGGTTTAAAACTGGCTTTGTCAATTGCTATCATATCATATGTTAGTGTAAGTTGTGATTATGACGCGAGTTAGTATCATGTCGTGTCATCATAGGACTAAATTATTGTTTTAAAATTGGCTTCGTGTTTGAACATACTAGAGGACAACAATATAGTTGTTATGATTTTGTTTTTCTTTTTAGAAACAACATGCATGAATATATATATAACATTTGGAAAATCCTTCAATAATAATTAGAGTAACACTCTTGTCATTTGCGACCATTTAACCGTTAGACGACTCATTATACAGGTTACTTTTTTCAATTTAGGGGCTACTTTTAGCAACTTAAGGGCAATATTTTACAATTTAGGTTAATTTATAAAAATACGTAAAATTGTAAAAAGTTACCCTTGAGTCACTAAAAGTAACCCATAAATTGTGAAAAAGTCACCACTGGATTGAGTCGTCTAACGGTTAAATGGTTGTACAAAAGAATTTAATAATTACCACTAAATGGTAAACCTTAAGATTTTAAACCTATATCATTAGATTTTAGTGAATTAGCGCATTCATTTATTAAATTATTGTCGAACCAATGCAATTTGATTGTTTTTTTTTTTATATTTGAATATGCAACTAACGATATATGAGAAACCCGTGTTATGTGAATTGAGGGGGTAAGGAGATAACACAACTTATAAAGAAATCCCAACCCCAAGATGGAAGATAAACCAAAGCCCATCATGGGATATTCCTCTACATAAGTAGGTACTAGGATTCGAACCCCCAATCTACATGAGGTTAGGGGAAATAAGTTCCTACCACTTTAATTGATGGATATGTTTATTTCGATTTTAATTGAAATCAAAGACCGTTTGATTTTGACTAAAGTAATAAGGTTTTCTTGTTCATATTACGATTGAATGATGACCGTGGAAAAAAAATTCTTCAAACAATTACAATGTAAAAACAATGTAAGGGTCTGTTCTTTACGGCTGATTTTTGGAATGCTGGAACTGGAGAATGCTGGAACTTTTTGCTTAATGCTGGAGTTTGCTGGAGAATGCTGGAGTTTGTTGTAGAATGCTGGAGTTTGCTGGGATTGTTGATTTTTGTGACTCAAAAGTGCTGGAAATATTTTATTGTTTGCTGGAGTTTGTTGGGAGTTGTTGGAGGTTGCTGGAAGTTGTTGGGGTTTGCTGGAAAATGCTGGGTTCCATAAAAAACAAGACGAAAAGAATAGACCCTAAGTATACAATAATAAAAAGTCACTCATAAATTTAAAAATACTAGACTTTCATCTTATCATAAATTATCTTTAATCGCAAGCCATAGTTCAGAAGAGAGAACGAGTACATGGATGGTGTCCCTAATGAACACACTCACTTCAATAGATAACAAGGAAATCTGACCTACAATGAACATAAGAAGTTCAAAATGACTTTCATGTGTGTTAGAACTTAGAAGCTTAAAACTTATAAGCCTATGCATGGTGTCTTGGGATAAGGAGGAGGATAGGTCTAAGGTGGTGTTTACTAAAATAAAAATAAATAAATTTATAAGCTCTAGATTGTGTCTTGGGATGGAAGAAGGAAAGGTCCAAGATGAGTTTTCTGTGCGTGTTACAAGCTTAGAAGCCTTTTCAACGGTGAGTACACAAATTAATAAAATCAACATCATATTCATATCACATCACAGATTATTGGAAGAATTTTCTCTCTCTGCTCTTATCTCCTACAGTATTTAGTTTTGTTTATTCTTCGTCAGATTCTGCTGAGGTTATACTTTACTAGGAGTATAATAGAGCAGAATACCCACAAGTACAACACCTCACTAAACTCAGTCTCAGTGGCCCCACCATTGACGGTCCATGAAATCTTCAAAAAATAAAATAAATCACATAACAGAACACAGTCACTGTGCTGCTCTTCACTCCTACAGTCCTACTAGTCTACTACAGCACAGTACCCACTGAAAACTGCAAATGCAATTGCAATTGCATCTCGTGACCATTCACAACCCTCCCCTCTCTCTCTCTCTCTCTCTCACTTTCTCTCTCTATAATCTATCTTCAATTCCCTTGATTTTCATTCACCATAACGTATTATCGAATCTCTCTCTTGAACCTTTTCAATTACATTAATTTATTTGATACTGCATCAGTTTCTTGCTCTTCTTGATAGATTCTGGACCTGCAAAGTTTCAATTTTTGGAGCTTAATCACTCCTGGGTATAAATTCTCTCTCTTTTACTACCAACTTTCTGATCTGGGCACTTTTTACTTTTGCTTTTAGATCATTATATTGATCATTTGGGTCATAAAATCTTCTTGATTCAGTAATAAAGCCTGTAACTTTAAGATATTTCCTCTCTCTATTTTTCCACCCAGAAGATACTGACTTTTTCGTTGTTGGGCATTTAGTTATTCTTTAAGCAATCATAAGAATCATCTTCAATGGAGTCAAGCGGGGCAGCCTTGAGGACCAATGCCCATGTAGCTGAAGCAGGGAAGAAGCGATTTTTAGGAGAGAGAATCAGGCAAAGTCTTGAGGGTAAAGATCTGAGGGGTCTCTTTTGCAAGAATTTGAGAGCTGATCACAGAAATAGCAGAAAGATCAATAAACCAGGGGTTGCTTTCTCTGTTCTTACCTCTGATTTTAATCAAGCTGTTAAAGAATCTCTGGTAAGTTTTATGTCAATTTTGTCTTTTTGTAGAATTTTTTGGAAATTTTAAAGTTAGAAAAAAAAGTTGTCATTGGTCTTATTAAATCATTGCTAATTTTAGTTAACTAAATGAGGTGAGGTTTTTGGTGGGTTTATTTGTAATGCAGAAATTTGAGCCTGCATTCTTTGAAACACCAAAGGCAGACCCCAAAAATGTGGCTGCAATTATCTTGGGTGGAGGCGCTGGGACTCGCCTCTTTCCTCTTACCAGCAAGAGAGCCAAGCCTGCGGTAAATTGTTAATATTTTTTTGGGTTCTTTGCTTTGCTGATCTTTTTTTTTTTTTTTTTTTTAATAATTCGGGGTTTATGTATATATTCAATAATAGGGTTTTAAATGAAGAAGAAATTATGTTCAAAATGATTGATGTAGAGAGTATGAATTGCAGGTGCCAATAGGAGGGTGTTACAGGCTCATTGATGTGCCAATGAGCAACTGCATCAACAGTGGCATAAGAAAGATTTTCATCCTAACTCAGTTCAATTCGTTCTCGCTTAACCGTCACCTTGCTCGGACGTATAACTTTGGTGATGGTGTGAATTTTGGGGACGGTTTTGTGGAGGTAAGAAACTTATGCTCCGCTCATTTATTATCACCATATTGCATGCGGTTCAATTTAGCTCACTAAGTTCTTTCTGCAACTTAATTTCCTTTTCTCTCACGTAATACTATTCATTTAGTTCATTTCAATTGAGTGTCATCCACTTGAAATGAAAAAGAGCCTTAGACAAGGTTGTATAGCCTTTTTATTCATCATGAAGTAGCTCAGTAGATACATTTTCAGTCTCAAATTAACTGAAGCAGCTTATCTACTAGTCTTGACTATCTGGCTGTAAGGTTACATACAAATTGACAATGTTGCTGCTGCAGCTAAGCTCTAGTTCTTTCTTTTCAGTTTCATGTGAATACCCTACAATAATCCGAACCCTTATATTTGGAACTGCTGTTCAATTATTTCACTATAAGCCTTCTTATTCACGGAGTAAAGATGGAAAAACTGTTGTGTCTGGCGAATAGGTTTTGGCTGCTACTCAAACTCCAGGAGAAGCAGGAAAGAAGTGGTTCCAGGGCACAGCTGATGCAGTGAGACAGTTTTCCTGGGTATTTGAGGTGAGCTTTTATGGATTTTAATCATATTATTAGGTGGGTATGTCGGATTCATAAGATTAATCATATAGGGAAATTTTTGTATGATTTGTGCAGGATTCGAAATACAAGGATGTCGAACATATCATGATTTTATCTGGTGATCATCTTTACCGAATGGATTACATGGATTTTGTGCAGGTATCAGTCATATTAAATTTTACGCTTGCAAGAATCACCAAACTGTCCCAAGTTATTAAAAATTGTTCTGATATGTGTGTTTTCCATTCTTGCAGAAGCATATCGATAGTAATGCTGATGTTACTGTCTCATGTGTACCCATGGATGACAGGTATGTGTTTAGTGTTTTACCGTTCTAAACAGCACCGTACACTTTTTAGGATCAGTCTTGGGGATACGGTCAGATATGCGTGTAAATCAAGGTGTTTGAAATTTGACATTGGTAAGATTTATGATGTGTGACTCATTCAGAAAGCATACCAACTCTAGATACTGGACTGATGTGGCAATGGTTAAATGTGATATTCCACTGGTATTTGATATTTATAGGAGATTGAGCTGCTTTAATCTTAAAATAGCGTTCACAACTTGACCAATACTGCTTTTTTGTTTTGCTTTATCCTTTGTCGAATTGGTTGTGGATTAATGAACAAGGTGCAGCGTCAGCAAACCATTTCTCTCTCAATGAGATATATGCTTTCAGCCTTGTCTTGGGCCTTTTTTTTTTTTCTAACTACATGCTGAACAGAAAAAAAAATAATAATTCAAGTTTGCTAAGAAACAGGTTGACTTTTGTTGAAAAAACTCCAAATACTGGGACTTAGTAACATTTGAATATTTTATTTAGAATGATAAAGTTTGATTATGTGTTGTTCCAATTGTATCTGTAATCATGTACTTTAGTTGAAATTGATGCAAAAGGTTCATATTAATGTAAAAGTTGGTCACCTGCAGCCGTGCATCAGACTATGGGTTGATGAAGATCGATTCAACAGGGCGTGTTGTCCACTTTGCAGAAAAACCAAAGGGGCCTGATCTAAAAGCAATGGTGGACTAATACAACTCTTTTTCTTGCTCAACGGTCTCTTCCCCTTTCCCCCCACCTGGCTTTTTCAATTAAAGATAGTCATGTTGCTTCTTCTACTGCAGCAAGTTGATACCACTATTCTTGGGCTGTCGGACCAAGAGGCTGTCACAAACCCATACATTGCATCAATGGGTGTTTATGTCTTTCGAAGTGATGTCCTTATGGAGCTTCTAAAAGGAAAGTATCCTGCGAGCAACGATTTTGGCTCTGAAATTATCCCCTCAGCTGTTGGAGAATACAATGTTCAGGTGAAGAGAGAGATTCTGCTTCCTACCTTTTCGCTTCTCATCAATCTTTCCGTTTGCTATTTTAAACCACTTAAATTGGGTGGATAATATGCTCATTGCAAAGGTGCTAAGTCCCAGTATTTGGTTTGCATTTTCAGGCATATTTATTCAATGATTACTGGGAGGATATTGGAACAATAAAGTCTTTCTTTGATGCCAACTTGGCCCTCACAAAACAGGTCTGTCTCCTCATGTGAATACTTTTTGTGAAAATGCAGACACTTCAATAATTTGCTACTTCTTTTAATGCAGCCTCCAAAGTTTGAATTCTATGACCCAAAGACTCCTTTCTACACATCTCCTAGATTCCTACCCCCTACTAAAGTTGACAGGTGCAAGGTATATTTCCTTGTAATTTACATTTCCGTTTTCATGAAATTCTTTCTGACAGTTGTGTCTAACCATTCAATCTGCTTTTTCTCTCACAGATTGTTGACTCAATAATATCCCACGGCTGCTTTCTACATGAGTGTAGCATCCAACATTCGATAGTTGGAGTTCGGTCAAGATTAGAATACGGTGTCGAGTTTGAGGTCAGCTAATCTAAATATCTGTTTGCTGCTAGATTTAGTTTCCAAAACTTGAATTCAATCACTAAAGCAATGTATGATGATTCAATGAAGTCCTTTTAGGTGGTGACAGTGATCTTTTTCTATTCAATATGTGTGTGTATGTCTGTGGGTTTGGAAAAGACTCAAGGCCAGATGTTAAACACTACTCTGCAAGCTAAACAAATAAACTTCATCACTCTTTTTGATGGGAAAACTGTGATGTACTGCCACTGGATATGAATTGCTAGACGGTAGTAACTACTACTAAGTACTAAAATGCGCCTTTTGGCTTTCAGGACACTATGATGATGGGTGCAGATTACTATCAGACTGAATCAGAAATTGCCTCTCTACTTGCCAAGGGAAAGGTCCCCATTGGCGTTGGACAAAACACGAAAATAAGGTAAAGTTTTCTCCATTTGAATGCGCATGCTCACTAGACGGCACTTTTATAGACATTAGACAAGAAGACGGATAGGAAACCATATATGAAAGTCGATGGCAGTATCTTGGTCGAACTGGCTCGTACTTTAACTGTAGGTGCATTTGTTCTAACCAATTTGTCAAAATTCCACATTATATTTTACCTATTCTTGGTATAGGAATTGCATAATCGACAAGAATGCCAAAATCGGAAAGAATGCGGTCATCACAAACAAGGATGTAAGTCCACTCAGTAATTTTTTTTCCCTGCCTCAAATATCAAGGCTGATTTCTTGTATGACTAGACTTCATCTTATACTTTGTACCATATTATTCTTTAGGGTGTAGAAGAAGCGGATAGACCAAATGAAGGCTTCTACATCAGGTCAGGCATCACCGTCATATTGAAGAATGCCACCATAAAAGATGGACTTATCATTTAGATCTTTCGAATGCTGAGAGATTTAACTTTGTGGAAATAAAAGCAGTAGCATGCTCATCAAG
The DNA here is from genome assembly GCA_030267885.1 of Mesembryanthemum crystallinum. Taxonomy (NCBI): domain Eukaryota; kingdom Viridiplantae; phylum Streptophyta; class Magnoliopsida; order Caryophyllales; family Aizoaceae; genus Mesembryanthemum; species Mesembryanthemum crystallinum. The sequence continues at coordinate 3,822 of BSSO01007623.1, read as the reverse complement.
AAAGTCCCACGAGTTTCCTCATGTGTATATGTATGTAATGTAAGATGCTAATAAAGAAACTCAGATATTTTCTCATTCAGATTAAACTAGGTTCTTAGTTTGTGTACATTGCTATTATTTCCTTCATAGTTGATTCCTGTGTAGATAAGCATGCTTCATTTGATCAGATCCTAAACTCTTTACTCAAGTTTCTGCTCCTCTTCGTCTTCCGTAGTCTGGATAGTTTCTGTGATTGCTCAGATATCATTTTAGCAATGGGGGTGCTCTCTCCCAATACTATCTCATACCCATCTCGGAAGTTGCCCATTCCCTCGGTCAGCAGCTGCCAGAACAACCCGCCAGCAGCGGGCCCACCACCACTAGCTGATAAATAGATCGATGAGTAGATGATATTGTAGAACTGATCCCTGTCAGAGGTTGTGTAACCTGAGACATTGTACGATTTACCAAACTCTGCAAACATGACTGGTTTCTGAAGGATGTTCTGTGAATCCTCAATGTGGTGGCTTACCCACTGTTTCAGAAATGTGAGCTGGGTTTCACCCTTAGAGCCATTAATCCTGTTGATAATTAATGTCAGAAAATGTTTAACAAAGTAGTAATATTGATGAAACAAGTTTTGAATGGGCTTTGAGAAATGAGATGAGAAATTACCATTGATCTGGGTAAGAGTGCACTGTGGCAAAATCTATGCTAGGGACTTGATTATTTGCAATAAAGTCAGTTCCTGTTTCAGATTTGTTTGGGTTGTATTGCTTCTTATCAGGTGTTGAATCTCCATAAAAGCCTTCTAGTCCAATTTCCAACAGGTGCTTCCCATCTATTGATTTCAAGTATGTTGCCATCTCACTGATCCAGCCCTGAAAAATGTAAGCATAAAGCATAGAATAAATAATTTTACTAACCAAAACGGCCCAACCTGAAGTCTGACTCAAGTTCAAAGTGAACTAATATGTATAGTCGAACCCAACATGACACAAATCGAACACGTCCGGCCTACAGAATTCGATTACATCTGATACAATTCTCAAACCTTGCCCTCTATTTGTGAGGGTGTACATATACACCGAATGTACCACTAAACTTGTCCATGACACAATAATGACAAGAACAAGAACAGTACAATTGTATGTTTCAAGATTGAAATTTGAAAGTAACAACCTTTCTTCTTCTGAAAGTGAATTTGGCATAGTACTAGTACTTAACAAGAGACCTTGGTTGCACCTCTAAAATGGTCACTAGTGAGTCACCAAATGCTCAAACATTGCGTTAGTCACATGACCCATAACTGACTGACTAAGTTCACAACAGAAAATCCACCACCATCATCAAGGATTCACCATAATGCCCCTCCACTTACAACAGAAAGTGCCCCAAAAAAGACCCTTATTTTTGTAGTGATTGGTCACAATTGCGGCATTTCTACAGCAGTTGGTCCTAAAGAGAACCACGCTTAAAACGTATTTTAGAACAATAAAGAAAATGTTGGGGCTGCAGGCTAGGCAGGTGAATTTGTTGAAATTAACAGCCGCGTTAATTCTGGTTACCTGTTATAATTCAGACACTAGTTGGTCATCTAGATCATTCAGCATTGCGTTATTACTAATAGCACGATTTCAGGAAAAATGAGTCAGTTAGTTTAACTGGTAAAGTGTTTAAATTCTTTTATGAATTGTAGGGTAGAAAATCCGTTTTTATCTACCTATATTGCACTTTTTGCACCAAAACCTGGAGAACCATGTAACAATTTTGTGCCGTACAGATTAGCCAATGACTAAGTTACCTTAGACAAAAATGCTGCCACTTAATCAGGGGAGGATGCAGAATAACGTAAAAAAAAAAAAAAAACTAGCAGATCAAAATTTCATGCAAACAGATTTTACATGGCTAGAAACTTTTGGTGAATAAAATTGAAATTACTAAGAATACAAAAAGTAAAAATAAAACAAGGCTAAACAGAGGGATTGAGCAAACCTGGAGAGTTTTCCCAGATGGGTCTGAATTGCACCTAGGCTCATTCATAAGCTCCCAAGCCATGATTGTGGGATCATCTTTGTATGCAACTTTAGTGATGCTATTCACTCTTGTTAATACAGTCTGTTTCAAAACATTTGATTCATAATTAGCTACTAACATTTGACAAAATAAAAGGATTTACCATTTGGTTACAAGACTTTCTTTTGATTTTAAATGTTGTTCTAAAGCGCGATGTTGGCATATTATAAAACTTATATTCGTTCTAGTTTAGTCGTATCAAAAAATGAACTCTCTTATAGAGGACGATCATATCTCGGAGTACATCATTACGAAGAACAAGTTTTTCATTGAGCAATCGTGACAATATATATAATGTATAGTCATAACACAAGCAAATAGTTTATGCATATACCTTAATATGGTTTTTGTAGAAAGCTTTAACAAGAGGATTAGTGTAGAAATCATCCTCAGAAGACAAAGACTGTCCTTGGTTCTTAGCCCACTCCACATATTGATACCTGCCTCCAAAATCCTTGAAATTATTCACCAAACTCAGCACCAGCTTCATCCCATATTTCTTGGCCTCAGACACCACAAAATCTAACCCCTTTTCTCAAACCAAGAAAAACATCATTAAAATCAGAACAAAAAAAAAAAAAAAAAAAACCTAAAACAGGACAAAAACAGAGAGAGAAACAGAGTTACTTGGAACATTTGTTCATTGTAAGAACCAGGGGAAATTTGAAGAGGTCTATAACCGCCATCACTAAAAGCCCAAGTTCTTGCGATTTTGAGGCCATGGTTAGAAGCTTCTTGGAAGGCATTGGAGACTTTGTCTCTCTGAGATGGATCAGAGGCCTCATACATGAACCAGTATGCATTAAACCCATTTGCATAAAATGGGTTGCCATTCAACTCAAATTGGACACCTTTTCTTTTGATGAATTCATCCTCCCCTTTTATTGGTTTTGCATTGAGTAGGAGCTGCACAACTGTAAGGATAATCAAACCCCACTTCTTCATATTTACTCTGCTTTTTTCTCCTTCCTTTGAGGAAATGTACTATGTGAGGGTGGTAATTGGTATTATATGGGTACAGTGGGTGGGTGTATATATAGAACAATCAAGATCTTACTATCCAATTTTGTGTATATTGGCTTTATATAATTTTGTTGATTTTATGAGGGAAAAAAAAAAGGAAAAAAATCATTAAATTAAATAAGATCAACAAAGATATACAGTTCAACAAAAATTACTAAGATAAATAAATAAAAATGACTCAAGGAAACAAACTTTTAAGTTAGCTCGTAAATATAGAAAAGTAACTAAACATTGATGAGGTCATATATCAGGTTCACAAATAATCCTTAATAGAAATTCAGATTGACGGATAACTAAATTTAAAACCTGATCTGAAATTGTATGAAAAAATGGATATAATTTCAGATAGTTTTGGATACGAAAATATCGGAATCAAAATATACAAAAATATTTATACTTGGATATCCGAAATATACGAAAATATTTATACTTGGATATCTGAAATATCCGAAATCTTTTGATCTATCTGAAAAAATCAGAAATTATATGAGTAACATTTAAAAAGTCAAAATATATATTTATCATAGTTCAGATTCGGATAGTTTTTCACTATCCAAAATTTCGCATATCCGAATTTTTGAACACTCGTAACCTTAATCCAAACTTATGCAATTGTTAATAATGGGAAGATAGGATGGATAAAATTGTCAATTTACATATGCATGTCTGCAAGTGCAACCAAGAATTCTACTCCCTCCAATAAAAATGTTGTCAATTTGACTTTATAAACTTTGACATAAATTT
>BSSO01007622.1:0-10834 GCA_030267885.1 Mesembryanthemum crystallinum | reverse complement strand
CCCGGTACTTGCACTTAGGGGTCAAATCTAGTCTTTAGGACAGCGCTCTTAGCGTGCCTTGGAGTTCATTGTTTCTTTATGATCACTACCCTAACAAAATAATCACCAACAAGAATAGCATATGTTCTACAAAGCTCCTCGAGTGATTAGAGTTAGAGAGAGAAAATTTATAAGGGTGAAAGACCCCTTATTTGAGAGTGTAATTATTTTCTCCCTCATTTGTAACCCATTTTAATTAGTGGATTTATCTCTTCCTCCACCCGTGGATTTTTACCTCTATTTGAGGGTTTTCCCACGTTAAATCCCGTGTGCCATTTTATTATTTTCTCTTCTCAATTAAGTAATTTCCTACTTGATTGTTTGTCATTACAATCACAACTTTGGTTGATCAGTTCGGATCCTAACAAAGGGTTTTGTCGTTGGCAGGTGTATTTGGGTGGTTTTGTATTTAGTGACCCTCAGATGATGAATTCCCGGGCAGGTATATTCTTTCTTTCTCAGTCCTCTAATGAATGCATGTTGCATGTATACTTTATCCAAGAGTGTTCTATTGATTGAAAAAAGTTTGCACTTACTCTGGCACATGGGACTAAGCAAGTGAAATATCCTCCATTTTAGGTAAGTACAACTTTATATATCCAAAAGATTTACTCTAGTTTATAACACACAAAAACCGCAAGATACAACATAAGCATGCTCTGTGTTTCATGAGGAACAAACTGCAAACTGCTCTACCTTGCGCTCTAGACCAATCTGATCCAGGAAGCGAAATCCATGAACTGCAAACTGCTCTACCTTGCGCTCTAGACCAATCTGATCCAGGAAGCGAAATCCATGAACTGCCAAGTCAACTTTTGTATGTGTCTTCTTTGACATGATTACCATGTCAATCAAAAATCTGAAAGAAATTATTTCACCAAAGTCATCGAAACAGTTCAAATACGTATGAATACTTTCTTTTGGGTTGGGGGCAAAGGTTTTGCTTCATTGTTCACACATAATCAGACATCAACATAACTTTTTGCACGGAATCACTGCTGCATGAGCACAATAAGAAGATTATTGGCGGGACAAGATAAAGTTCCAATCATGTCCCATGCCAGATTAAAATAGAGACATCAAGTCACAAAATATGCTACCATTGAAACTGTCCATGAACACATTTAAGAAGGATCAACTGCACATAATGTGTATATACACTATATCATCAGAAGCTTCACAGCGTACGATGTGACCATATTCTAACGAGAAAAGGAGAGCTACACCCAACAAGGTAAGTAGAGATAAAACAAACAATCCCAAAAAAAACTTGACTGCATGCTAGCTGACATTTGTATTTCAACAAATCAAGTTCCTTTAAATGTTGGTCTCTGTAGTTATTACTACATACCAGGATCATGTTTGAGACTTTATTTTGCAAATAAAGTGATAATTTGACAGTCCAATCTATCAACACTTTTACAGTTCAAGCAGGGAGTAAGAGTAATCATTTTGTTCAAAAAGTGCCATCTAAACATGACAGGTCTTTCTATCTGTCCTCAACAATCAACATCTGAGTGTGAGTCTTGAACTGTGTTTGATAATCAGATGCATTAGTCAGAAGTATCAGCTATATAGTCATCAGTAATTTGGTTGAGTCTTCCAGACTTCAAGGTACAGCTAGCCACTTTCCCTTGTAAAAAAGATTCACAAAACTAACAAAGCAAAATACCATAACATGGAAACTGAAGAATAAATCCAGGCACGATTACTGTTCCATCGATTCATAATATTTCGCGGCAATGGAACTTTCATGACCACAAAGAGCTCAATAAATTTCTAAACAGGTAAACAGATGGCATTTTTTATTATTTTATAGAGACTCAGATTAAGTCTGGACTGCTGTTAAAGTAAAGCATCGCATGGCAGTACCAACCAGCTAGATTTAGACATGATTCTCATAGCCTTGTGATACATAGTGAGTCAGTGACAATCTAAATAACGAAATTCTATGCAATGAGTCTTTATCCATTCATGACATGAAATTATGGATTAATATTTACAACATTTCCATCGGACGTCGTGGCAAATTCGTTATTGAATCTTAAAAAAATACCTCTAGTTTATTGAACAATCATAACAAGTTACTTGAATTTTCAAATACCTCGAGTTTACCATCCTGAACCGCCTGTTTGGGAAGCAAACCATTGCCAGATTCAGAAGAAAAGTAAACGACAGATTCAGTGGTCCAGGCAACACTGCCACAAAAAGACAGAAAGACACATGAGGAAAAAGAAAATGTGAAAGTAAAACCATAATTGTACCAGAATAGGATAGCTTTCCTTATCACCAAGAAGATGAATGTATCAACTCAAAACTAGATACCTCGATAAGGAATGCTGAGTATGGGTGATTCATCTGGCTGGAGACAAAACCAAAGTACCTTCATAACTTGGGTGAATCTTGTCCAACTTATCAGTTGTGATGCGGACATTCTGGAAGAACTAAAATCTTTATAAATCAGGGGGGAAAAAAATAAAATTAAAGAGAGATAGCCGCATTGACTAAAATTCAAGCAGGAGAACCCTACAGTTCATACCTTAACTATCAAATGAAAATTATCTGATGATAGTTCAATCCTGTCTTTACATGGCAAAGCACCACATCACAGGATCTCAGTTGCACTACAATATTTGGAATGGAACACAATTATCATATATATCGCGATAGGCAACGGAGAATGGTGGGAAACATGAACCTGAGCTGTAAGGAAATGTGTAAACGCATTAGCAGTTGCACAGGTGAATTATACACTCACTCACTTTTCATAAAGTACTACTATACTCTGCGCTAAGACACAGCACTAAATCTGAAGATTGCTCAAGCAAATAAAAGCAGCAGGAAATAAGTTAACATTGTACTAGTCACAAAGCATACATTACAAATTGGTAGTGTAAGACTGAAGTTAAATAGCAAATCTTCATGCTTCATCATAGACATTGATTGAGGTAACCATACAGTCTGAAGAAATAAAACTAGACTAACAGAGTCGAGTAGGCAAATGCTTCACTGGAGCATTTAATTATGCACATCGAAAGCCCAAGGGTCATATGTTAACTGTCAATTTCTTTAGGCAATCATGTCATATATGAGGGCATTCTCAAACATGATAGGCTGCATTGGAAATAAAAGAACCTGAAGTAAACCAATGGACAGAATTGTCCCTTTTATAACCCATCACTGTGCTTACTTGAAAATACAACCACATTCATAAAAGGCATCAACCTAAAGCAACTTGCTATCTTAACTTAGCCCATGAGACAAACATCAAATCTAACAATTTCAAAAATGCACATTTTGTTACGCCTCCAAACTTAAATTGGTGAAATAACATGTTACAATGACAAAGAAAAGGTAATTCTTCCAGCTATTGCCAAAGCAGTTACACCAGTCAAGTGTAACATACATAGCCCTATAGTATTGACCACCTGAATTGCCATAATGATTTTGATTTTGTCAAAAACCTCGACTTAAAAAGTTCAAAGGTAACCATGTGATTGTATGTATACATGTGATCAGTAGAAATACATAACTGGAGCTAGTAATAAGTATAATCCATATAGGGGAAGAAAAAGAAGTTTGGAAATATTTGACTCCAGCATCCCCAAGTCAATAAAATTCTTCTTTTTTCCGGATATGTTAGGAGAGCTTCAATCACACATAATTAAAACAGCATATGAACAAGCTAGCTTTTTAAAACCTATAACTGTACCTGAAGTTAATCAATTACCTAATGTAATATGATATAGCAAAACAAACTATATGTTAAAAAGTTGACCTTGCCCAGTGTTTTTTTTTCTTCTTTCCGAAAACTGAGACTGAAAGAAATCAGGCATGCCATGCACCTCAGTATAACAGACTTATGATGCAAAATACCCAAATTATTTTCATGTTCAATATAAAGAGGGCGCATGCCATGGCATGCAGCATACCTCACATCGAATTGCAGATTTTGGTCATCCCTCACAAGTTCCCAGCTTTTAACCTTAGACGAAGCTTTAAACCGCACACTTATTTCACAATTGCAAACCGACTCTCTCTGAAGAGAGATAAATCCAGATTACAAGGTCACAAGATCAATGATTAACAACAATATAACAAGTCACTATATAAGATATGAGAATGTATAGGCTATAATCTATGATTGCATATATCATCAGAGGATGGTCGCAGATTGGCACTTCAAAAAGTATTATTCTAAGTCTTGAATCAGTTTCAAGATACTTACGAAAGGTATTATTCTAAATCTTTAATCAGTTTCAAGACACTTACATCCATACTCTGGAGCAGCCAAGCAGAAAATAGAAAAGCACAATCAAGCATGATGCTCCAACTCCGACTCTTCTGACACAAGAACGAAGTCCATCTTGTCTGATCCGCGTCCTCCATGACGAGCTCCACTTCGCCCATCTTGTTTCCACTTAGTCAGCAGTTGACGGCGCTACATTGCACATAAACTATGTCAAAATACAAAGTGAAAAATAAAGTAATAGCCACTTAGAGGAGAGTAACTCGCTATATGGTTCGGAAATCAGAACCAATGTTACATTTGAAATATGTCAAAACAAGTTTTAACCAGTCAAAGGACAGATAAGACTTTACAGTACCCAACATAAATTACTCAAACATGTTGGAAAACCGTGCACGATTTGCAGGAAATATCATTAACCTCTCTATGAAAATGGCCACCTCTTTCTTTGTCCAAGACCTCATTTCACATAATTAAAATATGGAAAATTTGCGGGGATACACCTAATATTTATCACTTTTTGTGGGAACACACCTAATTAAACTATTTTTGCAGATAAACACCTAATAAAAAATAAAACCTTGTGGAGATACACCTTTGTCCATTTTCCGGCCAAATTAAGACATGGCCTGACCGAACTACCCCTGCTTTACCGGGGTTTTTTTTCACCACTTATTTTCCCTATTTCTAATATTAGGAAATTATAAACAAATTGGCTTAATCTAATTCCTTTACATATCTTTGGTTTCCCTCCAAATCAGAAACCCTTTTCACAGCCTCTTTCTCTTAGATACATTGGTGTTGCTCTTCGGTGAAGGGGAATAAGAGCACGTAAATCCTTTCCCTTCCTTTTTCTAATTTTAATTTAGTTTTTTCAACCCTTTTCAATCTGCGGTGAAAATTTGGAATTAGGGTTTGAAACTCCAATTTGGGGTTTTTGGGTTTTATGTTTGAATGTTGAAATTTTTTGACTAAGTTGAAATGTTTTGGGATAGGTGAGACTTAATTGGAGGGAAAGCAAAAAAAAAAAAAATTACAGATACTTTTTTAGGAAATGGTTTTTTAATTTTCAAATATTAGAAAGAGGGAAAATAAGTTTGGAAAATAAAAATCAGTAAAGCAGGGGTAGTTCGGTCAGGCCATGTCTTAATTTGGCCAGAAAATGGACAAAGTTGTATCTCCACAAGGTTTTTAATTTTTATTAGGTGTTTATCTGCAAAAATAGTTTAATTAGGTGTATCCCCACAAAAAGTGGTAAATATTAGGTGTATCCCGGCAAATTTTCCTTAGCATATCAAGTTCTCTTCATTGATTTAAACAAAGTAATCTTGTTACTACACTTTCTTTCCTGCCAAGAGAAGTGAAAAAAAGTTCCAATGACTACAGCATAAACTCTTACCCCATCAATATCCAGTTCTTTGCACTACTTGAGACCCAACACTTCAATAGCTGAAGGCAGTTTCAGATTTAGCTTCTCAACTTGGCAATTCCAATCATCCATACCGACAGATATACTACAGTGAGAAGCACGCAACCAATAGCTCAATATCTACAAAGTTCATAACATATTCAAGCAAACATGTTATCCCCCTTTACACCCTCCATAAGCAGGTGACGCTCCTGTGGACCACAATGAAGACATAATGTTGTAAGTAGGAAACTATCTCCACCTTTCCAGACCCAATCACAGTGATAGGTAGAGATGTAGAGCTGCAAAGATCCAAACATGTGCCAGCAGCAGCAACTTTTGAAACACAGCCATCTAGTTCCACAACACTTAGTGGCCTTAATAAATCAAGATATCAGAATGCATAATACTGACATGTAAATAGAAGACAAAAAGAAAAAAGAAATCCATACCTGCACATAACTCGGCCCTCTCCTGATGTACATTATTTTTGGATGGAGGCAAGCTGTAAGAAACATAAGAGCAATTAGAATATATAAGAAAGTCTTAGACAAAAGAAGGAAAAAAAAAAAAAAAAAAAGATGATTCCTTGCCATTAAAAGGGAAAAGAAAGGGGGGAGGGGGGTAGCCTGCAGATGTGAGCTGTCCTGTCCAACAGATATTTGCACTACTCGGCGAAGTAGCATGGAATACTTCGCCACAGAACCTTTTAAGAAGACAAAACATATCACCAATTCTAGCCCCTTAACAGCGAATTTTGTGAACTTTCGAACAATTAATAATCTTCAGTGAAAGCATCTCTACTTATTTTACTTTTAGTCATCTTTGTGAAGAATAATGGTAAATTGGTATGCACCACAGACTTATTTAGCTTCAGCTAGTTGATTTAAACTAATTTTGAGTTTTTGCATAGATTGTCTGGGATAGTATTACGTGGGGTAATCAATCACAATCTAAAGAATACGACAAAAAGATAGACATGCAGAAGTTAAGCCAATAAAAGCATTAAGCAAAGAGAAATTGCTAACTAAAATGTCTCCCTGATAGTCTTTTTGCAAAAAACCAATCCAGAAGCGAGAAGAGAAAATGTCTTTTGAAAACAGAAAGACGAGTCAAAATCTTAAAGTAACTGTGAAAAGAGCTTGCTAAGCAAGAGTATGTGAAAATAAACATGAGACTCATATGACAAGTACTACTTTAAAAAGAAGAATATGAAAGCATATAGCATAGAAGAGAATCTGTAACTGTAATAATAATTTCGTACCTTTGAAGGTACTGGGTTGAAACCAGCATATGTGTGTGCAGGACCAAGTTTGTCAATCAAAAACTGAAAAACGCAGAATAAGATTTGAAAACATGTAAAGAGGATTTGAAGACCAGGTGACCTTACCAATGAAACACTTAACTCGCGAGTGACACTTCTTCAAGATTTGAAGTTTATCCCCCACTCTTCTGCTTGGGTTTCATAAAAGGAAGAAGATCCTGTGGCAGATATTACAAAGTGAAAATATCTCCTCAGTCAAATAGAATATCTAACATTTGTAGGCTTAAAATTGAACCAGATGGTCAATCAAGAAATTCTTGATCCTTTAAAACCGATATGCCTGACAATAATGATAAAATAGGAATAAATAAGATTGCCTGCTAATAGGCCTTTCTACATTGGCATCATATATTATGAGTGTTATTTGACATTGATGATATATCAAGGAGATAAATGATAAAAGTATAGGTTTACCACAATACACCATCTATACAGCAAGTCAGCAATGGATTGGTAGGCCATCTTATTTCGAATTTTGTACCAAAGGCATAATCAATTCTCAGCATCTAAGATAGAACAGCTAAAAATAGCCAGCCAATTTAATAGTTCATACTATACCAATATCGAGATAACACGATTCTTTCTGGAGTCCTATTAGGCTGTACTGCAGAGTTTTGTTAATTTATTCTTTTTTCCTATTAATAAAGGAAAAAGTAATATCGAGATAGCACTTTTCTCCCAGAACTTGTGATTGGAAAACAGGGTTTACATCAGATATTCCCTCACATCAACAAGTAAACAGTGAACAACCAAAATGGTTTGAATATAGCTGGTTAATTCTAGAGGGCTTACATACTAAACATGAACTAGATCATTATACATAGCTTACCCAGCGAGCATCAGGAAGCATCCGACCCAATCGGTAGATGGAAATACGACTGAAGGATTGAAAGCAAATCCTTAATCATAAAACCCTCAGATTTCAGCTTTTCCAAAATTCTCTTGATATTCTCTTTCCGCTGTACCATTGAAGACTTTCAGTATCAAAGAATAAACAAGCACGAAAATGTATACAAATATTTCGTACCTGAACAATGGGAAAATAAACGCACTTCAGCTGTGCATTTGCGTCACAAGATTCTTTTGTACCTGAAAGATAGTGATGAGTTTGCACATAAGATAGAATAATTCATTATGGACATCACAAGTTGGTCACAGGAGAAATTTACTAAGGAGCATGTAAAAAACAAGGAATTCTGGTGTCACTTGTACATTTACCTGCAGCATTGTCCTCTTAAATGAAGAAATGCAGGTTTAGAATAAAATCAGGGCCATGACAGGAATGCAGATTTGTAGTTGCAACTTCACCACCATCAATTTCAGCCAAGTTGATGCCATTGACCTACAAAATCCCAGCCTATCAAAACATATTTCGAAGAAGCATCTGGTGAATACCAAATGTCTACTCAAAATCTAAGCTTCATCCAGAACACCAAGAAACACTCCAAACCAGAACCCATGCAACTCAACAAACAATATCACTTTACCAATGTAGCAAACAAACAATCACAGAGGATAATGACATTATATATAAACAGATAAATAATCATCATGAAATCCAGATATACTACTGACCAAAGTAATAGTGTAACAACTTGCAAGTTAAAGGTAGAGCCACCGTAATTAACCAACACTTGTGTGAAAACTTAAGCTAAAAAAAAAAAAAAAAAAGGTAAACCCTGAACCACCAACTCCAAATGTGAGATGAATCCAACCAAATTGCATGTAACCAAATATAAGCAATATCAAGAATGTAGACCTCAAACTCAACCAGAGTTGTAGTCCTCCCTGTCTTGGATATCTCAACACACTGCACGACACAAACAAAAAATTAAGAAAATCAAGCTTAACAGCAAAAAGGAGCAAGTCAGCGCATTCCAAAAAGTAAATATAAAGAACACAAAGCAATTACAATGGCCAGCCATGGGACATGGAAGAAACAGGTCATAGTTCAGCAAATTTTACAAATTCTTTCTTATCTTCATCATCATTATCTTCACCCAAATGCCTTTCACAAGGCTCCCAACTTGGCGATAGGGATGTCAAATGTGTGCACCCTTACTTCTGCAATTAATATAAAGCTATTTGCACAGAACCTCAATTGAAAAGGAATTGACTGCCGCACTTCAAAACACATAAGCACAGAATAGTTTATAAGCCTTGTTGGTCTTATCATATTAGAGAGTCCAAACCCAAAAATTCACAAGAGTTAATGGTCTTCAGAAATAATAATTTGAAGCATCATTAAATAGCTAGAATGGGTGCAAGAACATCGGTTACTGATGAGAAGTTTACTAATTTAACATTAGTAGTGGTAGAAACATTTGAGGAGAACAATAATAGCAGCTTGATAAAGATGGCATTTCCATGGCACGCCTAACATGTGATGATGCAGTAATATACAGTTTGCAGCACATAAGAATTCTACAGAGAGCTTCTTTAGTACCATGGACACACCTCCCTGTCTACCCACCAAAAAGAAACAAAGAAAAGTTCAAGTACACAAAAGTACTCACGATCAGTAAGCAAAATAAGCTATGATACAATTGAAAGCTCAAGGGCAAGAAGCAAAATGCACATGATATAAATGTGTAAACATACTGTATGTAAAGGAAATAAATATCTTTGAGCCTGCACTGAAGTTGAAACAAACTATTAGGGCTTTTCATTTTCAGCTTCACATCAACCTGAAATTTTTGGATAAAAGTTTTAACTTGATGATCAATGCTCCATCTACAGCACTTTCAAATAATTCCAATTTAACAGAATCCAATCAATAAAGTATAAACCTTTATGAACATAAAATGAATATCTGCAAATCCGCAACTACTATACCACTGCATGAGAGTATGAAAAATAGTGTTGGAAGAAGATCAGAAGTCCTCCATTACATTATGCCAGAACACGTCCACAAGACCATTTACTTCAAAAGGATTATCAGGATGTATGCAAAACAATCAATATGATTGACCGACAGAAGCAACATGACCTGAAATTGGACAATCATGATTCTTAAGTTCATAACAGCAGAGCGCAGGAGAGGTGAACTGGGAAAAGAGTACAAACCAAAGTGTCACATAACATGATGTTGAAAAAGTGGAGTTGGATAAAGCATGATGACAGATGACTCAGGATTGCTTTTGAAGCACAATTATGTTAAAATGAAACTGAAAATCCACCATCCATACGCAGTCATCCAAGCAGATAAATGTTCCACTGAAATACACTGTGGATAATCAATCATCGAAGCTCCTAAGCAACTAGTAATCTCATGAAGAAGCGGCAGAATAACAGGAAAACTTTAACACTAAGAAGTTCTATCCAAACATAATAATACTAGTACTTGAAAATATACAAGAGGCAATTTAAACATGTGCAAAGAATACCTTAAAGCTTCCATGAGGTGATTTTTTCAATCTCGTCTACAATTGGATCTCGGAAACCACCACGAGTCTGAAAAATATATAATGAACTTCTAACAGTAAAACTAAAGCTAACTTCTGGTGCCATTGGGTATTATCTAAATAGAGGGGGAAATGTACACATTAAAAGACCAGATTCTAAACAGAATTATCATAAGAATCCTATAACTGCCAGTTACGATCCGAACCGGAACCAGATTTCTTTAGAAGAGCATCTCTCTAGAGGTGTAGCCAATACACCTCCTTAGACTCTCTTGTTTTTATTAAGGTAACTACAGCATATGACAAGGGAATTAGAGTTAACGCCAACAACCATGTCATCTGTTCAATGTTTGAGGTTAATCAAGTAGGAGAAGTTCACAGAGAAGCATACCTCCCTAAATGCATAGAAG
>BSSO01007621.1:0-10834 GCA_030267885.1 Mesembryanthemum crystallinum | reverse complement strand
GGTACATTTTAGTGATTATATTGGAGGACTGCACAATTGTATTCCACATTTTGGTCATTGATAACATTCTTATTCATCTGAAAAATCAAGCATCATCACAAGGCTACTACAAAAGAAAGTTTTCTAAAAACTGAATAATGAACTGGCAATGACCAGAAAAACATTTTAAGGCTCCTAAACAAAACCGTTGCGGAACAGCAAAAATCAGTGTCAATAACCATCTTATGTAAAGGACCTATAACATTAAGCACTTCGTCAATGCAATGGACCTTTGAAGTCGATGTTCCAAAGTATCTGGACAATAATACTAAGCTTTCCTCAGCAGACAGTAGGACTAGGAAGCACAAGTATATCAGATATAAGAAAATAATATGCACTACAGAAGCCAAATAGTGTTGTGGCAAACAGACACAAAAACAAAATGAAGAATAACACAATAAAATCTTACTGCATGGGGATGATTGTGGACAATTTCAACAGCCGTTTCATTAGTCAGGTGTTCCCATAGACCATCAGAAGCAAAAATAAGAAAAGAATCATTCTGCTGCAGGTGATGTGAGATAATAGATGGACTGGCACTCAAAACTGGCAGGTTTATTGGATCTGCAATCCTGAATTTCGCATTAATAGGTTCCCTGTTATACTGTGCATGTTTCATATATACGTCGCCTATAGATCTAGAAACCTGCACAAATGATACCATGAAATAATGATGCTTATTTTCATATACAAAAGATCAAGAGTATCCATATTAGGTAAAAGAAAAAGAAGAGAAGGTACTGAATTATTGTAAAAGGCTACTATCAAAGTGCTCTGTTTTTGTTATACTCGTTTATATTTGTTAAAACCAGTTTCAAATGTTTCACAAATGTTAACAAGCAGCTTCAACCTCGAAAGGAATAAGTTCTACAATTACTTGCCAAAAAAAATCCGAGACTAAAATATTGTATAGTATTTCTATGTAGGGTTATATGTCACAGATAAAAACCAGGACTGATCTTGCACTAACTAGTAATGTCAAAAGGTGATCCAGCACCAGTCAGCCTACCAAGTGAAGTGAAAGGCTGGTGAGGTGTCTTTACTGTCCTAGTAGAGGGTAACACATAGCAACCAGCTCATGTCACCACCCAGGAAAATGGCGAGGCTTGGCACTAGGGTCCAAGATGAGGAGCAGCTCAAATCTTGTTTTTAAGAAAAGCATTGGTTCCCAGCTTTTGACTGCTGTACCTAGTAAATTACCAGTCAGACCTGAGGCCCATATATTACAACAAAGATCATATGGGACAAGAGGAGTGTCATTTGGGAGTTAGGATGAAGGGAGGGAGAAATTCATGCTTGTTCCTACTGCCAACTCTGCTCTCTTCCTCTACGTCACTGAGCAGTTTATCAGCACATTTTACATGTTTTACTATCACGAATTTCAAATTAGTATTGTCATCCCAGCCTTTTGCTCATTTCTCCTCCATACTTTCTCATAGCTACAACTACAGTGAACCAGTGACTACAGATCAGTCTTTTATCCACTTTCCTTATTCTCTTGTTAAGAATAATGATTTTTTTTAATACTCAAGCTCAAGAAAACTGATTTGTGCTCATATATTATACCTAATAGGTCAACTCCCTTTGTCAGCTTCAGTTTTTGCTTTCCTGCACCCTGTCATCCATGTCTTCATTTTTGCCCTGTCCTCTATATCTGTATTTACATTATATTCATACTTTCACAGGATCACCTATCTAGACTGTCAATACTCACGTCCAAGGGAGGGGATTCTCCTGATATAGTGCCACCCCTGGCTGCTTAACCAACCGCCAATATTTAAGTGTCTACTGACTTGACCCCATTTAACCAACAGCAAAAATTAAGCATCTACTAACTTGGAAAAGTTTTATCTGTGCAAAAAGATCCTGGTCATAATAGCTCTATGCCTCTGACTCTTTATTTTAGCCTGGGACACAATTGTTGACCAGCACATGACACAAGACATGACACTCAATCTGTTTCTAATACTGTTTGAGAGGGATATGACATTCAGTTTGTCTTTCCATCAATGAATAATCAATGAATCTTTTTTTTTTTTTTTTTGATTGGAAGACCACAACAGTGAAATTTTTTCAAGATCTTTGATGGTTTTACAGGATGCAGAGTAGTCCACATCTCCTAAGGCTTTCTTCGTAAATATACATGTAACATATGCCAAGGTGTAACAATGCCCAAACCTGAGTAGGACACATTTCCCCATACCCATCCAACATATTCCTAAAGTCCAATTCAAATGTTAAGACAACCTCTATCCACGACTAACTCTTAAGAGGCCTTATTCTAAGTTTCAGTAACAATAATAACAAACAAACTAAGAGCCCTCACTGGTCACTAAATGTTTTTATTTGTTTTTCCTATTTTCATTGTTAGCTTTAAAGAAGTCGTCCTGCAAAATAGAATACAAATATCTCACAGGTCATTGGGCAGGGGAGGGGGTGGTGGAAGAAGATTAGATAACCCAAAGCCTCATACTCTTCATGAATGCATAAAGGATTATCATCATTGACATTCATTATTTGCAAAGGGCAAGAAAAATCATACCAGTACAATCGTGTCACACCCCAGAACCCACTGCCCCCCCCCCTCCTGCCAGAAAATATTTTTAACAGATTATTTTCACACAATTGTGTAAACATTTAATTCCTATTTTGTAAGCTTTCTTAAGGACCATATTGTGTGCAGTTATATTTTGCCTGCATATAACACCACTGTCACCACATGCCTCAGTTAACTTCACGCAAAAACATAAAGCAGTATAAGAATAATGTCCTTAAAAAAATCCGAATAAGATATACTGATACTTCAACTAACCTGAATAATTCCTTTTACTCTCCAAACTCCATGTTTTAACACAACAATCTGAGGGTCATCTGGATGTAAGTCTCTTAACTCCTTTCTAACTGTTTCAACGTTGGCATTGTGCTCAGTTGATAACTGAACAGCATCAATACTTCCAGTCGCACTATTTTTTCTCCCAAGAACAGCACGGGAATCTCCAAGATTTGCCACAAAAAGAGTGTGTTGGAATATCACACCAACAAGACAGCATGATCCAACTGTGGCTATTTGGGGTTTAGTGCTCCATAACTCAGAGACAACAGCACTAAAACCTTCCTCTGTTGTGCGAAACGCTCTTCTTATGGTCTCCGCAGTGACTACACCGTCAGTCTCAGCTGATATTGCTGCATCAACGGAAAGCCTAAGAATGCAAACATAAGGTAGGTACTACTTTGGTGAAAGACGTAGAAAAATGGGGCAGAAATACAATTATATAAATGCTACTAATACCAATGACTATAAGTCAGGAAAATTTAACTACATGATTATGATTTATGAAGCAACTTCTTGGCTAAAACTAAAACATGCATTTTCAAGATACACACTATGGTCAGATGTGGAATGAGAGAAGATTAACATCCCTCACTTATCTTAATGTAAGTCATACTTAGCCATCCTTATTTAGTCGATTTTGATGATGGAAGAGAAATTTATAAGCCCAATGAATCAAACAAACAACATATTGCTACTCCATATATACTCTATACCACCACAAAAGAAGGACAAACACTAAATTTTGGGATGCGGGTCTCTTTATACACCATGTTCCATCTTCCTAGCTGAAAGGTCCTTGAGCCTCCTTACAATTTACATCCAAAGAGAGAACAAAAATTTGCAAATGGACATGTTGACCAAAACATATTAAAACAGGAAGCTATTAGTATAACACTTTAACTCTCCCAAGTAAAACCAGTTTCTCTCCATATAGAAAGCATTACTTGTTCCTCAGAGCACCAAGAAAATATGCTCCAAGCCAATCATGTGCTTCAATATTGACCCCCTAATTTTCAAGGTCAAGCACCGGCCAATGCCACTGGTCCTTATTCTGCAACATTATTACGTATGCTTGACTTAGCAGAATGTCGATGAAGAACTCCTCACAGCAAGTGACAAATAACTAATTCTTACTTCACTTTCTAAATTGGTGATCTTTGAAACCCCGCAAATCAAACATCAAAAGTAAGTTCATCCTACATAGCCATACTAGCAATGAAAGCACAATTCCATTATGAATTAGTAGTATATGCTTGTGGATTCTTCATACTATCCTTACTTAGCTCTTGTCCAGCTTACACTACCAATATCAATTCCAACTAGTACATCAACATCAACCCCAAATTCGAAACATTACTTAGAGCATCCCCATGAAGACCAGTTACATGGGTCTTGGAGGAAAGAGTGATGGGGTTTTCAAAGACCCAACTACAATTTTGTACGGTGCCGAGCCCCTGACCAAAATCAAGGGCTCCTTGGTTGGGCCAGTGACCCTGGACACGTATCCAGGCTCCAAACAGCTAGAACTTCAAGAAAAATACCAACGACCATATTTGTCCCTCTATAAATAGAGACCCAAGCTAAAGGGTCTTTGTTGAGATAGGGTCTTATTTTTTTCATTCATTGGCGATGCTAAAGTAGCAATAACATTGATTGACTTTTAATTTCACTTCTCCAAACCCAGAAACCAATCACCAGTGCCCATTTCATGATCTCATCTTACACAACCCCACAAAATGACAATGATCAACAAACACAAAAACCAACAAAATACCAGAGAAATGACAACGATCAACCAACGCAAAAACCAACAAAATACCAGAGAGATACAAGAACAGACCTTGAAAATTGCGAAACAAATTATCGCAAACATAGCGAGCGGCATCATGACCACCATGTCCATCATATACCCCAACGAAAGAACCAAACGAACCACACTCGATCTGGCTCTGATCCTCAAGCACCTGATTAGCCTGAACCACAGCCATTGAAAACTCTCCGGTGCCGCACCGCCCGATATCGCGGAACCACAACAATCCATCCTTACCATCCCTTGCTCCACCGCCGTCCCCTCCGCTTCCGCCGCTGTCGCCGACGATGTCAACGCCAAAAGGCTTCCAGCATAAGGAGAGAAAGTTCATCAAAGCTTCGAGCATCCCACATCTCTCGGAGAAAAACCTAAAACCTAGATTATCTCACACCCCACAAAAACAAAATTCCCAATTTTTTCTTTTTAATTCCTTCCCTTTTGCCCCAAAAGACAGAGAAATTAATGAATCTTTTTTTGTGGGGATATTGGGGTTTAATGGGGTGTTCGGTGGTGGAGGAGCAGAGGAGAGAGAATAAAGGGGAATGGTAAGGGAAAGGAGACCGAGATAGCTGGGCCGTGTGACGGGTCTTTTTCCTAAATTTTTGTGTTTTTATTACCACAATTTTGTGTATTTTTTGGGTCATGGAGAATGGGATGGGTTGAAAGGGCTAGAGGATTGTTCTCTTGCTTGCTTATCTGGTCATGGGTTGTCTGAAAACTTGTCCAACACTAATGGCCGATTGGTTCCTTCTTTACCAACGTGTTTTCTTTGTTTGTTTCTGATTGAAATCGGTAAGGAGGTAAGGAGGATACTTTAGTCCGATACGGTGTCTATAACGTGTTTCTTTGTTTGTGTTTGAGGTTGGTAAAGAAGATACTTTTTTCTGAAACGGTTTAAAACTGAATAGGATTAGTGTCAAAATAACTATTGTAAATTTCTAAATAGGGTAAGATGGCTATTGTAAATTTCTCTTTGAATAATATGAGATGACAAAATCTTGACAAATCTTTTCGATGTTAATACAAGCCTTGTACCTAACAAAGAAGAGGTATAGAGTTTGAGATTGTCTTAACCTAATCTTAGTGTTTGATCCTAACTTTATATTATTCGTCATAGTAGTGTAGGTTTTCCAATATTATGTGCATAGAAAAAATAAGCATTATGAAAGGTTGTCGCCTTATCATAATTTTGCCTAGTGTTATGTGCGATTGATGATGCTTTGTAGATATCATTAATGATTATATAGGCTATCACATTGTATCCATCGGATCACTCTCCTTTTACTTTTGGTTGGCTTACGGTTTTGTTATCATGAACTTATGGGGAATGAAAATAAGAATATTTAGGATATAAAAAACTCGAAATCATATTGACACTTTGTTATGGAGCCACGTAACAATTTGTACCGATTGATGAGTACGAAGACTGCATATGCGCACTTAGTGATTTGAAACTTCAAATCATTATTGCATATGCGCACTTTTCTCTCTATAAACCATTGGATAAATAGGAACTTCTTTTCATAAGAGCTAATTCAATAATTATCCCAAGCAATTGCAATCAATTTTGACATGTTAGTGTACTCCTTCTACTGTTTCCATTTTCTTTAATTGAACATAACTCAGACTTTCTTGAAACCTCACTAATTTCAATTAGAACTTTAATAGGAATCATCATTTTAATTGGGAGCATCTAGTTTTTACATATAGAAGTTAATTCACAAGTCATTATCAAAGGAATATGTTTAGTCGACAAACTACAATTGGCTTCTCTTTATTATTATTGTCATTTTCCATTATCTTAGACAAGGGACATGCCAAAAGTGACTTATCACTCCTAGGTAACTTTGTTCCCGATCCCATATTGTACCGCAAGTCGTGAGAGTCAAAGTTCAAACTTTTTAATAAGAACTACCTGTAGTATATTATCTCGTGCATTATATGAGATATAACATGAATGATATGAATTTGTAGATTTGTTTGATTGTATTTAAGGTTGGTACGGAGGATCGTTCTGCCTGAGACAATTCAGACTAAATAGGGTTGATATCGAGACGAGGAATGTAAATTTGACTTAGAATAATAAGAGACAACAAAACTTTAACGACGAATCTTCTATGATGTTGACACAGAGGTATAGAGTTTGAAATTGTCCTGTACTAACATTAGTGCTCGATTATTCAGTTGTCATAATAGTCATTATTGTGCAAGACTTACACTATGTCACACATAGAAAAAAAGAGGCACTATGAAAGTATGTCTCTTATCCTAATTGCCTAGTGCAATTGATGATGTTTTGTAGATATCAATAACGATTATTGAATGCACAAACTAACTCTCACAAAAGTAGAGACAATTTATTCGATAACAATCGACTAGAAAAATTGACTAAAGCAAGGAAAACGAAGCGATTAGGATTTACATGTTAATTCGCCGATGGCTGCCCCTGGACCTGGCAAAATTGACCCGAAACCGATTAACCGACCCGAATGACCCGAGACCATATCCGAACCGAAACCGAATAGTGGCAAACCGATTTAGACCCGATTACCCGAAATGACCCGAACCGAAACCGAAATTGACCCGAAATCAAAATGACCCAAAACCAATTCCGAACCGAACCGAGCATGAACCGAACCGACTATGACCCGAATTATATATAACCCGAACCGATTTGAAACGAATCAAAACCAACCCGAACCGAAACCGACCAGAACCGATTTGAACCGAATTACACCCAACCCGAACCGAAAACGACCCGAATCAAATTTAAACCGAAAGCAAAAAGAACCAAAATATTTGTCATTTTCGTATATATATATATATATATATCCAAGTGTATCTTGATTACATGTTGCAAAGTATATTATTGTATCAATGAATAACATGTATATTTTCCAATGTTAATTAAGATTATCACATATGACCTAAACACTTGAATGACTATTGTATTATCGTCCCATACACGAATCATGATTATGTTAAAAGCCTTTATCCAATAGCTTATTTTATATAATCTCTCATCATTATTGTTTTTTCCGAAAAGAATATAAGTTTTTTCTAATTTATAGATATTTGTATAACTGCACTAGTAGATATGTTTATAATTATACTAGTTAGTAGTCAAAGGAGAAGGCGTAGGCCCAAGTACGATGCTGTTACATCGATAATCTCATATGATATCACCCCTCTTCGACCTTCGCCTTAGGTCTCGGATGATGGGTTTACCGTCATTGACTTCATAATATATATGTACTATTTATTAGAAATATCAAACGGGTCATTCGATTATCTCGGGTCTAAGTCGACCTAACGGGTTTCGAATTGGGTTATCTTAGTCCAAGTCAAGAGGTTCAGAGTTTAATTAGGAGTCATATTTAATTATATTAACTCGGATTTGAAAATTAATGACCCAAATGCAATGCGATCCACTATTAGCCCGATGGCTTTGAACCCGGACCCGACCCGACCCGATTCGCGAATAGACATAACTGAATAGAACCCGAACCCGAAAAAAACTGACCATTCAAATAAGAACCGAACCGATTTGACCTGACCCGACATTGACCCGACCCATTTGAACCGACCCAAATATGAACCGAACCCGATTCAAGCCGAACCGACCCGACCCGACCAGAAAATATGATAGAACCGATTTGACCCGAATCGAATTTGAACCGACCCGAAACCAAACCGATTGACCCATTTGCCAGGTCTAGCTGCCCCCTAAAACTCAAAAGTAGGGTTAGTATTTTTTTGAGTGAAGGAGGAAGAGAGAGGAGACGAGACGAGACGAGACGAGACGAATGCATTCTGGTATTTTAAATCTTTTCTTTGTTAAATTTGATCTTATTTATTGATGTCGTTTGGCGTTTATTTAATAGTATAATTTATCTTTCCCCTCAAAAAAAAAAGTGAGCTAAATATAAATTGATAAGTTGAAATAAATACACCCTAAATTGATTATCTACTTGGTAGAGTCACGACATGCATACCCAACTTTATACGAAGTATAAGATAATAAAATAAGTTGACTGAAGTATCATTAACTATATAAAAAGCCTCTAAGGCTTTGCGTAATGTCCATGCATATGATATGATGGCGCATGGTATATATATGCAATCATATTAATGTCATGATGTAATTTTGTTTTTATTATTGTTATTATGTAATTTTGCTAAATGAATAGTAATATGTGAGAGAAAAAGTGTATGGCCTGAATAGAACGACATGAACTAAGCTGAACAATATGAACTGAACTAAATTGAATATAATGACCTAAAATGGGATTCGTTAATGTGAAATGAACACACCATTAGCTTAGACCTCTTTTAGGAAAAAAAATAAAAATAAAATAAAATATAAATACATTTTTTTTTTTGAAACTAAATATAAATACATTATTATGGTACAACATACGTCGAAAGTTAAAGAGGATATTAAATGAATCATCTAAACCTAATATTTCCATTAAATTGGAATACAATTAATTAGTACATTTAGTTAAAACGTACTGAAGACTGACTTATCATAATTGATTTCTAATGGGAGTACCTTTTTCGTTAATAATTCACATAATTAGTGATTTATCTATATCAAATTAAATTTCATTAAAAAAAATACACATCTTTATGGTACAATATACAACACACATTTTCATTTTTTGAGTGTGAGATAGTGGGAATTATTTTATTATTAAGTAAAGTTAGTAGTGGAGGGGTAAAGTGGTGACTTGCGTGTATTGATAAAATTTGGTTTGTTAAGATTTACTAGAGACAATTGTAAATTCAGTTTGTTAATGTTTACGTGGGATGGAGGGAGTAATTCACATGATTAATTATACATCTATTTAAAATAAAATTTCATTTGAGAAAATATTAGCTAACTTAGATGGTAATTTTACTTTCATTTATGTAAGTATGAAATTAAATTTTTGTGTCAAAAATATAATTTAAAAAAATAATTGACCGATTAATGATTACTAAAGGGAGAGAACCCATGCATCGCATAGACCTTTTTACAAGTAATAATGAAAGAGAGAGAGAGAGAGAGAGAGAGAGAGAGTGGTAGAAAACAAATGACTTGTATCTGCATAATTGCCATTTTTGCCAGAAGTGGGAATTGAATTTGATGCACCTCTCTCCAATGGAACACTCCCAAAACTTAAAGAAGCTTTTGTCACTTGTGATTGTGATGGTAGCCATATCCCACATTTTCCAATTAGCTTATTGCTTGTGATATGGAATGGTAATTGAAGCGTATGGCATTTGAGTTATGGTCACAATTGTCTTCAAGCGAAACAAATTTTGGTTAGATATATGCATTTTTGTCATATTTACTCCGGGTTTATCTAATTGGTGTTGATAATGTGTAACATAAGCATGATCACCTGAGACCACATCTATATTGGGCATCCTCATTGAAGAGGTTTGTGGGAGAGGTTTTTGTCATGCGATCTCACCATCTCACAAACTTCTTCTTTATAAACTCCCCATCAAACCTTTTCTCCCTATTCAAACAAACCTCCAACTTTTGGTTTATGAGGGAGAAATGGTTTTTTTTTTTTTTTAAATAATTTAAGCATGATAATGGAGAGAGAAGGACAATTTTTTTTATTTTTTTTTAATCCATAAACCTAGATTTGAGATTTCAACCCTTCATTGAGGTTTTTACACAAACCTTCAACCCCCATTGAAGATTGGAGGTTGAAGCAAAATCACAAACCTCTCCTCCAACCTTTAATAGGGATACCATACGAGTTTGCACGGCTTGATTGAGTTATAGCTCTAACTTTTACTGTATTTTCCTGTTTTTTTTTTCTTTTGTTTAATTAGTCATGAAGACTAATAGAAACTAATTTCCCTTAGTCTCAATATTCAAAAAACGATACTCCGAATCAATTCAGTAACACTCAAAGTTCCTGAACAAAATCATGTTGCGCACTCAATACATGATCATCACATTTCTCATGCGCAACTGAATGATAAGAAATAGTTCTAAAAATCCACAAGTCTAATCTAACAAGTAATTAGGTGGGGAACACAACGAATATATGTACTAATGCTACATTCATATCGTATACAGATGGATTTTGTCCATATCGGATGGGCCCAATACGTAGCATTACTCCATGAATACTTTGAAGGATTTA
>BSSO01007620.1:0-10835 GCA_030267885.1 Mesembryanthemum crystallinum | reverse complement strand
ACGATTATTAAACGGGTCGGGTTAGTTTCAAGCATTTCCGACACGATTAATCTTCGACACGAACACGAACACGACACGACACGACACATTTGCCAGCTCTAACTAATAGTCATAAACTTACAACTGAGGTTGACTTTTCTTATATTTACTTTCAAACATGCTATATATATCCTATATAGCCATCAAGGATTCATTGTTGCTTGGAAATTAACCTATATCTGCTTATGGGAAAGGATTGGGATTTGGGATATACATGGCGTATTTTTGGAGACGTTTGTATTTATGATGGTCTGTTTACATAGGTAGGAAACTAAGCCTAGTGTTGGTGTTCTTCTCCTAATCTTAGATTGGGGTAGCTATCTCAACATGGTTGGTTAACATAGGAAGTTGGACTTTTCATTGAGGCTTGGTTTACTTAGAAGTAAATGTGATTCTAATATAATGTATTACTTTATTAAGTGGAGGTAGAGGTGGAAAAGATAGGAGATTGAGGAGAATGTGAGGCCAGTGTAATCGATTACAAGAGTTTACGGAATCACAATTACTCAATTTTAACTAAAATAATCATCATTACATGATTATAAGTAATGATGTTTACAAACACCATGACAACTACAATTCAATCTGAATGACGAAATTCTAGATGAAACTGAGTGGTTGTTTTTTTTTTTTTTTTTTTTTTTTTTTTGAAAATGGTAAGCATTGCATTCCATCCTCCAAAGATTACCAGAATAGTACCCTAGGGATCAAGTTAAGTACATAAAAAACTTAGGCATACCCAAGTGAACATGATGGCAACTAAGTGGTTGTTTGGTTGTAATAACAAAACATAAGAAGGGTATGTACTTTATGTCTGGTTTTTGGAGTGCTGGAGCTGGAGAATGTTGGGGAATGCTGGAACTTTTTGCTGATTGTTGGAGTTTGATGGGATTGTTGATTTTTGTGACTCTAAAGTGCTGGAATTTTTTAATTGTTTGTTGGAGTTTGCTGGGAGTTACTGGAGGTTGTTGGAGATTGTTGGAACTTTTTACTAATTGCTGGAGTTTGCTGGAAGTTGCTGGAGTTTGGTGGAGAATGCTGGGTTCCAACAAAACAAGATGAAAAGAACAAACCCTTCGTGTGAAAATTCCAAGGATGTAGATGGTGAGTTATTTAGTTGACAAAAAGTAAGTTAAATGGTGGGGGCTAGAACTTCGTTCATAGGAATTTCCACTTCCCCAAAAATGGAGGAAGTGGCTTATCTATTTCACATAGATAAGTAGAAATTCTCATGAGAACTGACATTCCATGTTGGCAAACAAACAATTCTATCAACTTTCCTAGTAAGTTGATGGAGATATATTATTCACGTGAATTGACACTTAGTGGACGTTTACTTGGATGCAATTGTATTACTCCCTCTGTTCTCAATTGAAAGTTACATACACTATTCATTTTAGGTTTAAGGAAAGACGCAAAGTTTCAAAAATACCCCTTATAAAGATTGATGGTGACATTTAAAAAAGAGAGAAAGTGTGCATGTGGGAGGTTGATGGTGACATTCGAATGGATATGGGTAAGGGTATATAGATAATTTCATGGCAAAAAGCATACCAAAATAAGTAGTATAACTTTCAATTGAGAACGAACCTAAATGGAAAGCATAACTTTTAATTGAGAACTGAGCGAATACAATGTAATGAGAATCATACAATTGTATACATGCTCATGGTTACTCATAAAAATTGTAATTTAGGGTTGCATATAGGTCCAAACACGGACCGAACCAGAATTTTTAAAAGTATCAGACCAAAGACCGAATCGGAAACATTCAGGTTTTGGGCCAGACCGGACAGGAAAAACCTAAGAGCAAATCGGACTGGACAAATTTTAGTTTTACATATGATTTTTCATAATTTTATTTTGTTTTTTGAAAAATTTAAGCAAAAATTAAGAATTTACTAAACTAAATATAAGTGAAAAGGTTAAAGATCAATTGCGGGTAATGTATTACGCAAATAATGATAAATTAATTAAACTAATTATAAATTTAGCGTACCATTTTATTCGGCTAATATATGGGTTTGACTCGGTCTAAACCGATCCATCCAAAACTCCAGGTCTTGGACCAAACTAGACCAAAAAACCTGAATTTGAAAATATAAGGACCAAGGAGCGGACTAGTTGGTCCAGTCCAATTCAATCATATCCGCTCTAAAATTTAAGTTTAGATCGAAACCTGTGCAGCGCCATGCTCCTAATGCACGAAAAGTTAGAAATCACAGGGAATGAATTAGAGAATCTCAATATTGATATATTTTTATTTTTGGTAAGGACGGAAAATGAAAATTGATTATGCTAAAAAAAATAATAATAATAAATAAATAAATAATAAACTGCGCAGAAGGTTCCTTGACTTTGTACGTAACTTTGTCAACGTGAAAAATCCAAGCTCATCTTTTTTCCAGCAAAAATGGCTTCAAGTCACCAGTTATTTCACACTTCTACTAGGAACTAGTACTTGCTCAATTTTCTGACGTTTTCCCAAGAAGAAAAGCCTTATAATTTCCATTTGAAACGTTTCTGTGAACTTTTGTCGTATTGATGATGTTCCAGCCACTGTTTAATTAGCCCTATGTTTTGTCTATTCGTGTATATCATAACCACAAAGCCAACTAATCTCCGGTGATTAAGAACCGAAATTTGTACTATCGAACGAAAAGATAATAAGACATAACATTTGTGTTTCCT
The DNA here is from genome assembly GCA_030267885.1 of Mesembryanthemum crystallinum. Classification (NCBI taxonomy): domain Eukaryota; kingdom Viridiplantae; phylum Streptophyta; class Magnoliopsida; order Caryophyllales; family Aizoaceae; genus Mesembryanthemum; species Mesembryanthemum crystallinum. The sequence goes on along the minus strand of BSSO01007620.1, from coordinate 8,105 downwards.
TACATACCCTTGGAATTTGTTTGTATATAAGTCCCTCTTGTCTTACAAAAATCTATACGATTATAACATCAATATTAACATTATTAACCCAATGCCTCCAAAGAGATTCCTGTTTAGATGGGGTAAGGAGGGGTCGGATGTACGCAACCTTACCCCTGTGAGGATAAAGAGACTATTTCCGTAAATCTATACGATTATAACATGAACTTCTAAATGATCTCGAGTTAATAACTCAATTAACCATGGAATGAAACTATTGTCCAATTTGTAGCATCATGACTAAAGATTCCGTCGACAATTGAGAGTGAGTTATTCACTTAGATTAAACACTATAATGCCGGTTGTTTGTTTGCTTCAATTGATTGATTGTTAATTTATTCAATTATGAAAGTGATTTCAATCAAATATTTTTGTAAATTGTAATCATCTATCAATCTATTAGTACAAACGATGCTTATTATTTGACCAAAGATTATTTTGATCAACATACATCAGGCAAGTTAGCAAGATAAACTTGCATACAGGCTCAACAAAGAGGTCTAATGGGAATTAAACCCATAACCTTTGTCATGAAATTCAACCTAACGACCAATTCAACTACCCCTTTCAGGGCAAGTTATGATCAAAAGTTAGTAACCTACATCATACATGGTATATATGATAGCAAAAGACAGGACCTCTGATGGTAGAGCACCCAAACCTCTAATCTTGATGTAGGGGTTAAGGCTTGCATTGCACTCAATCAAAAGACGTAAATTAAAGATATTCCCTCTGCATTCCATTAAAATCTTTACATTTGACTTTTTACAGTCTCCAAAACACCACTTTAACCTTAAATAAATGTAATTTTACAAATACAACAATTATAAAAGTTGATATTTTAAATAGGCTATGTAAAATGAATATAACAATGGATTTTGATCATGTTAATCTTTTTATTTTTTTACTAATTAATGGTCAAATCAAAGAGTCAAATATATATTTTTTTAGTGGAACAGAAGAGTGCCCTTTAGCGATGCACAAAAAGAGTTCCAATTCTTGTGCACCACCGTCTAACTGTTAGACGACCCAATCCAATTGCGATTTTTAGCAATTTATGGGCTACTTTTAGTAATTTACGGGTGACTTTTTCCAACTTAGCGTATTTCTACAAAATTAACATAAGCTGTAAAATGACACCTTTAAATTGCTAAAAGTGACCCCTAAATTTTAAAAAGTAGCACCTAAATTAGTTCGTCTAAGGGTTAAACGGTTGCACAATAATATTACTCAAAAAAGAGGCACGAATATAAGAACAAAAAAAAAAAAAAATGAGCAAACAGTTTCCAACACTCAAAAAATTTCCCTTACAATCGAAGAGGCTTGTGTTGGAATCCATAGTCATACACACCAAATATCGTGTTTNTTTTTTTTTTTTTTTTTTTTTTTGGTGCAAACCAAATATCGTGTTTTTTGATACGAAATGTGTAAATTCATTGACCATTAAACAAGATACTCCTTCTATTTCACTAAAATCCTTACGCTTTAAATTTGTACGATTTTCAAGACAACACTTTGATGATGAATAATTGTACTTATATAAACTCAGAAAGTTATAAAATTTTCATATTTTGAAAGTACTTTTCAAGAGGAATCCAAAAATATAATTTTTACCTTGTAATTAAATCATTATACTTTTTCAAATATTAATGGTCAAAATTTGAAATTTTTGACTTTACAAAATCAAAACGTAAGGATTAGTGAAACGGATGGAGTATATAATTGGAGGATTATTGGAGCGCAAAGGCTATGCATATATATAGATATATTGGGAGTTAAAGCTCCATCGCATGCATTTGGTATCTGCTGGATGTAAATTTGAACATTAGTCCTTTAGATTTCAGCAAAAATTAAAGTTGTACGTACCACATGGTTACCAATAATGTGTAAATGAAGGTGCTGGAGATCGAAACCATTAAATGGTACTGTGAAAAAACCATAAATTTATGGAGGTGTCTAAGCAATGTTGTGACTTGTGAGACTTAACCTACTGAGAGACTGGGGCTTTGTAGACGTGCCAAACAGGATTAGGATTGGATTATAATTCAGTTATGGTTGAATCCGCCGAGTTGCACTTGAATTTGTTGTCCTTTTTATTAGATTTTGCATTGAAGAAACCCTTGAGAATTGAATGTTATAGTCTGTAAACCACGTACAAAAAGCTTAGAGTAAATTAAACTTTGGGCCTTATTCATGAAATCAAATTTTACCCTTTTCTCAGTTTGTTGTCCATATAGACTATGCTTATGTTTGGCAAAGATATAGCCAATAAGTAATAAGTGTCTGTTTGGCAAAATTTCTTCTAACTTTTACTTCTTCCCCCATTTTTCTTCTTCATCCCTAATTCCTCCACCATCTCCTCCACTTTTGACTTCTAAGAAGTTCAAAACGGGGTAGAAGTAGAAGCTCCAATTTGTAGCTTCTACGTCTATCTCTATATTAACTTCTTAGAAGTCAAAAATAGTGGAGGAGGTGGTAGATATGAGGGGGTGGATAAGGGGGTCATGGAGAAGCAATGTTAATGAAAAAGTAGAATGTGGGAGAAGTTTGGCCAAAAAGGCCCTAAGTAGGTCTGGCAGTCGGGTCAACAGGATCGGTTTCGAGTTGTTTCAACTTCGGATCGGGTCAATCGGGTCGATCTAAAATTCGGGTCAGTTTGGTTTTTAATTTGTTTTATTTCGGGTCAAATGTGCTGGGTCAAATGGGTCTGGTTAAATATCAGGTCGGGTCAATTCGGATCGGTTCATAGCTGGTTGGTTGGGTCAATGTCAAATCGAATTAAGGTTGGATCTGGTCAATGTTGGACTGAGTTAATGACGGATCGGGCCACTGCTGGGTCGGGTCATTTCAGGTCGATTTAGATATGTGTTCAAAATAGTTGGGTCCATGTCGAATCGATTCATATTTGGATCAGTGATTTTGTAATCAAATTAAAGTTTAATGTAAAATTTGGTTGAAAACTTATATTGCATCAAAATCTAATTTCAACAATCCAACTCTATTTAATACACTCCCTCCGTTCTTTAAAAATCTTTACGTTGAGATTTTGCACGGTTTTCGAGACGACATTTTGACCATCAATAATTGTACTTATATAAACTTGAAAAATTATAAAAATTTGATATGTTGAAAATATTTTTTTAAGATGAATCCAAAAATATTATTTTTACTTTATAAATCATTATGCTTTTTAACAAATCAATGGTCAAAGTTTTTACAAAGTCAAAGTGTAAAGATTTTATTGGAACGGAGGGAGTACATATTTATTGCTATGGTTAAAGCAATGAAAAACTCACAATTGAGGTGCCAAAGGTTTGATCAATTGAGCAATATGAGATTGTTAATTATGTAAGCATTGCGATTAAGACTTTCACTATTGGCAAATGAGCGTCACTTTGCTCGTTTGGTATAATCACGGCTTCAAATAACAAATTTACCATGTCTATATAAGTGGTACAACTATAAGTATCTCTAGCTTCTCTGCTACAGCTTGTTCGATGGATATAGGAAAGACTTGAATCTTACGTCAAAAAAACTGCTCTCAAGGAGTTGTTTGAAATAGTCATATAGAGTTTAAATATATTCATGAGAAGGCTTTCTTGAAACGTTTCGCGAATTGCTCTAATAGTAAACTACTCTACATTGGATAGGTAAAATACCTACCTCAATTTAATGTCTGTATACTACAATCATGAAATTACTACTATATATATTTTAAAATACATTTACACAATTTGTAAAGTTTATTAAAATACACCGACAATGACAAAAAAAANAAAAAAAAAAAAAAAGGTTTGCATTGGTTTTATATAATGTTCGCTACGCACCTGGGAACTCAACAAAAGAACTAAGTATCCGTCAGGCTTTATCCATCTGGGACCTTCTCGCTAACTGATACCTTTACAACAAAGGCTAAAATGTTAATAATATCAACCATGTTGGGAACTATGCCCTAAACCCTCAACATTTCGTTTATGGCAATTTTCTTAATGGGTTCAAGCATTGCTTATTGCCCAAGTCAAGCCATATCATGATCTACTTTCCTATTTTATATAATTTCCTATTTTCTAGTTTGAGTTGTATTAGGAATATTACTTTTGTTATTATTTAGGAAGTAGAGTTTTAGTTGGGTTGTGTTTCCTAATTTGGTCAAACTCTTTGGCTATTTAAGGAGACCTCCTACCACCTTGAAGACCATCCTTGGAAGATCATCATTTCAGAATCTAAATATATCGTCTATTCACCATTTTTCTTTGAGAGAATTTTAAATTGTGAGTTAAGAGTTAAGTTCTTGTCATTATTCGTTTGTTGAGGATCCTTGTACACTTCTCTCTATAGTGGATATATTATTGTCGTCCGTGGTTTTTCTCCCATTTCTCAGGTTTATACATAAATCTTGTGTGTTTACTCTTTGCCCTTTAAATTTTCTACTTCCCTTATACTTCCAATTGTCATAATCATGTTTGATCGCTTTCGTTGTACACTCTATTTTTCCTAACAAGTGGTATTAAAGTCATGGTTGATCGTGAAGATTGGATGTGCAACTTGGGTGATCAACGAATCATGCTTAAAGACACTGTCTTTTGAACTTCTACAGAGTTCGTTTGGTGATTTCCTATGAGAGGTATGATTTACATCCCAAAGGATTTTTTAGGTTTTGTGCATTCGTTTTGTCTTAAGTTGATCCAAGATTCGATCTTTGGTTGGGATGGTTCACTCACATGTTATCAGAGCTATTTACAAAATTGGAATCTTTTCAAGATGTCGATTACAAAGTTTGATATCCAGAAGTTCGCTGGCAAGATTAATGTTTTCTACCTAGACGATGATGTTTATTATTCAAGTCTTAGTCTCTTCGAAGATTTATGTCCTTCGTGGCTCATCCCTTTCGAGGGTTCTACAGTTGTTTCAATGGCTATTTTTTATGGAAAGTTTGGTTGTATTACCAAGTGTGGTGTGTTGATCGAGCCTCTTCTTGCTGACAAGTCTGCTTCTTGCCTGGACTTGATCAGCGTCCACACCGTCTAAATCCCCTTCGTCGGTCTATACCCTTCGGGGTCATCTCCTTCGGGAGTCATCCCTTTGTGGGTCAATAACCTTTGGGGTCATCCATCTCATAGGTCCTTTTGACGACGTTTATTGAAGTTTCGATTTAGGTTCAAGGTGGAGATTGTTGGGAATTATGCCCCAAAAGCTCAACGTTTCGTTTATGTCAATTTCTTTAATAGGTTCAAGTACTGCTTAATGCCCAAGTCAAGCCACATCAAGGTCTACTTTCCTATTTTCTAGTTTGAGTTGTATTAGTAATATTACTATTGTTATTATTTAGGAAGTAGAGTTTTAGTTGGGTTGTGTTTCCTAATTTGGTCAAACTCTTTGTCTATTTAAGGAGACCTCCTACCACCTTGAATACTATTCTTGGAAGATCATCATTTCAGGATCTACATGTCCCCGCTATTCACTATTTTTCATTGAGAGAGTTTTAGTTTGTGAGTTAAGAGTTAAACTCTTGTAATTGCTCGTTTGTTGAGGATCCTTGTACTCTTCTTTCTACAGTGGATTTATTATTGTCGTCCGTGTTTTTCTCCCGATTCTCGAGTTTCCATGTAAATCTTGTGTGTTTAATCTCATCCATTAAATTTTCTACTTCTATTATACTTCCAATTGTCTTGATCTTGTTTGATCGCTTTCGTTGTACGCTCTAATTTTCCAAACAAACCATCAATTGTTTTTCATCATCAAAATATCATCAATGCAATAGTTAATCATGTGATAGAGATGGAGGTTGAAAATACTTCCCATTGGTTTTAAAGCGTGGATCATGCATAGGCCCAACTATACCTTGCACTTAGAAGGCTCAACTATAAGAGAAAACTCTGTTAGAAATGGAGCAAAAATCGAATAAGTAGAAGATAATGTGACACGGTAAAGATGTGGTAAAGGAGTCGAGGACATCTGTGAGCATGTGGGTTTGTATGTTATGATGGGTTACTTGAGTGCTACGTGCCAGGTTGGAAGTGCTCGGCATCCAATTAGTCCAAGCTTATAAAGCCTTTGCTAGAGGAATACTACACGTTGAATATATGGATGGCGTATGCTCGTATAGTACACACAGTGGTGTCAAGACTTTGATAGATTGTTATCTTCTATATTATTTTGTGTATAATTATTTTAGTTATTATCTTTTAGCAAGATTCATAATATAAATAGAAGATTTTATAAAGTTGTTTAGGATGGGTGAAATTCTACATACTTAATTAGGAAGGTTGCTTATGAAAGGGTTTTAGCTAAGGTAGTTTCCTAATTATAGTAGGAGTTAGATTAGGAAGGTGGTGTGCTCCATCAAGAATCTACAAATACAGAGCTCTCGGTTGTAATTAAAGGTGTGGTAAAAGGCCACATATGGTGCTCCGGTATGAGAGCGGGAAGCCCTGGAGGTTTGGATAAGTCACCGGAGTACATGTTTGTACTAAGTTAATTCTAGTACGGGAAAACACAAATGAGTGAGGTAGGTAGCGTAGGTATAACGTGTGGGAGGTTTGACAGTTTGAAACACTTGTAACCTTATATACTCATATAGTGATTTTATTTTGGTCATGTGATCGATCCCGTGTTTTTCCGCCCGATTCTCGGATTTCCACATTAAATCTCTGGTGTCCTTTGTTGTTCGTTGTTGTTTGTTCTTGAACATTATTGTTACCTATATTAATTCCATTGCCAAATTCCTAACAAGTGGTATCAGAGCCATGAGCAACTTGGGTGGTTGACGAAGCACTCTTAAAGACATTGTTTATAGACTTCTGTAGTGTAATACCCCAAGGATTTGATGGTTGAGGATAGCTTAGACGGTTTGATGGTACTACTCATTTCATCAAGGTGCATCTTCTTTTCAGGAAGGCAAAACCAAAGTAACTCCGTAGTTAAGCGTGCTTGGTTGGCAATAGTATTGGAATGGGTGACCTCTTGGGATGTTTCTCACGAGCATGTGAGTGATGACAAAGCATGCTGGAAACACTTGTGGTGGTTTGTTGGGTCCTCAACCAGGAAAGCGGATCTTAGTAGCACTAGCAGCCTGTGTACGAGGCTGAGGTGTTACAAATGAAATTAGAGCAGCCCTATGACCGTGGGCTGAGCATGTGGCCCAGGAGAGAGCCTAGGTCAGCTGCCATTTAGCAGGGGTGGATTTTGTGCCAGATGAGAGCCCAAGCCACAACGAGGACGTTGCGTTATTAAGTGGCGCAGTTTTTAACACCCCACGTCCTACATCGGAGGAATGTGTGGATTGTGAATGGTTTATAAGTGGTTCCACCCTTCAACTTAAACAACAAAACCTTCCCCTTTTAGGCCTAAGTGGCTCCTTCTATGTGCCCATTGAGGGACCTCCCACCATTGTGGATTACGTTGCGATGGTAGTTAGCTGGACCGTTACAGTTAGTATTAGAGCAACCCTACGGCCGTGGGTTGAGCCTGTTGTAACACCCCAACTATCTACACGGGCTACTGGTGCTACCAAGATCTGCTTTATTGGTTGAGAACTGATCCCATAGACTAGTACAAGTCTTTTTAGCATGCTTTGTCCTCACTCGCATGCTCCTGAGAAACTTCCCAAGAGGTCACCCATCCCAAATACTACTCCAAGTCAAGCACGTTTAACTGTCGAGTTTCTAAGGAATGAGTTCCCTGAAAAGAAGATGCACCTTGGTGATATGGGTAGTACCTGATGCGTATTTTAAACGCTAATGAAGAACTCGAGTGAATTATCAAACCAAGATTCAATATTTAACAGCAGGGGCCTATTAAAACAAATAAAAGAACTTATTTTTGGGGTTTTTGTATTTAAAGAAACGAAAAAACGAAACAATTACTCACGAAACAGAACGGGTAACAGGATAAGCAGGATCACCACTCAGTTCCTTAAAGGCTAAGCCACCAAGAACGAGATAAAGATCTCAAGAAACGTCACCAACCAGAGGTATAAAGACGTAAAAGAAATTCAATTGGCTGAATTCTCAATTCTCATTCAATGATCAAAACACCCCTCAATTGATTACATTCAAGCCATATTT
>BSSO01007619.1:0-10835 GCA_030267885.1 Mesembryanthemum crystallinum | reverse complement strand
ACTGGCCAAATGCATGTCGTCAATTGATGCCAAAAACCCTCTTTCATCACTTCTTGTAGCAGTAGCAGGAAGCATAACCTGCAAATATGCATGACCTTTGACATGAAAGTTCGAACCACATTTCCCTCAAAGTAAGTATGAATTTAACACAAGAAGCTACTGAAGAGATCTTGACATGAAATGCTTTGAATTTGAGAATGTTGACTAGACTGTCAAATGCTCAAACTATCAACTTTAGTTCTATCCAGAAGCATGCCTGTCTCTGGGGTTTGATTAGCCTCTCTTCATAAGTTCATATTGTTAATTTTGGAACTTTGCCTTGAAAGATTAATGTTGGTTTTGTAAATTCTCTGTCAAAAAACTAGAAATAACAAAATAATTATGGGTAGTCAGATGCTATTTCTATGTTGTTGGGTCTTCAGTCTCCACATAATATTGCTTCTTTCAGTTGTTTGGGTGATTAAATTTTGTGAAGGTCTTTTTGGGCCCTTTAGGGGTTTCCTCGAGTCCTACAACCTCCAATTTTAACCCTATTACTTCAAGATGGAGTTGTTTCATTTTACTTTCTTGATGATGCCTTGGTTGGATCACTCCTTTTTCGTTTCCGTGTAACGTAACTGACAACTCATGGTGTCAATTTTTGACCTACACAGACGATGTGAAGCAACGTGCAGAAAAAGTCCGTCAAAAGATGGAAGATAATCTTGGTGATCAGTTATTTTTAGAAACTTACGGACAGATCAGGCGTGATATTGGAGAAAAAAGGACTAAGAGGAAGCGAGAGGAGAAAGTAATGGCTGTCGTTGATCCTGTACGCAATGCCAAGAGAAAATTGAGGGTTTCTGAGAAACATAAAGCCCACAAGAAGAGGAAACTCATGACAATGAAGATGAGCAAATGGATGCGTTAGAAGCTCAATCAACGAATGCAATCGTGTTTTGTTTCTTCCGGTCTTGGACACGCCATTGGAGAATGATAGTCGATTTCTAAGAGAATTAGGATTATGCTCCATATTGTTTGAACAGTAGTTAAAGTGTATATTTATGTAATTTGACTGTGTATATATAGCTAAAGACTAAAGGGACCTGAAATGAGGGAGGTGCATTGTCCTGAAGCAATTTTGTAGGAAGATCTAGTTAGAAATTTTATACTAGTAATTAATGAGTTTATGACCAAGCCTACTACATTGACAATTTGGAAGGCGGCAGAATTTTGCATCAGCTGCTGTCTCGGCATGTCATGCTCCCCACCCCGGGGGGAAAAAACATGGGCCTTTGAACTGCTGGCTTGCTTGCGTACTTGTAATCCTTTGAGATTTTTGAAAAAGTGATGCTATAAAAGAAAAATTATGAAAGAAGTTTTCACTTTTATCCAGAAGCTGAGGCGTTACAAATTAACTACTGTAGTAAGTTTAAATGAACATGTAAGTTCAAACCAACACATACTATATGGAAGAAACTGAAACATATATAATAAATTGAATGCGAAAACGAGAAACGTATGAAATGAAGATAAAGTTCAAGTTCAGTAGCTGCTAGCATGTGTGGCTAACATGCGTTACAAATAAAAATAACAGTACTAAAAGGCAAACCATTAGTCAGAACTTGAAATCTGGCTTCCTTGTCTTTACCATATAGGAACACAAACCCTACTTGGCTAGCATTTGTGCTACTAACTTGAATTTTGGCTCAAAGGTTCCAATGTGTCAACCCAACAATCAACGAAGTCGGAGGTATTAACTATTAACCCCATTATTAGTGGGTGCATTATTGTGAACAATCAAGCTAATCTAACTTGATACTTGCTTGTAGAATGTGCACCCAGCTCGTTCTTCTTCTCCTTTTAGCTAGTAATAATGAAGAAGGTAACACCTTATTTTCTACAAAATCGAGTAAAGTTTTGGATTATTGGCAAATAAATTTTTTTTTTTTTTTTTTAAAAAAAAAATTTTAAGAAAGGGTAACTAATTTCCCCATCCTGACTCGGCAACTCGGTGATGCCCAGACTCAGAATTCCTCCATCGTCCCGTTCCTTCCACCTCCTATCAAACCCTACACTTGCTACCTCTCTTACTGTCACTCAAATCCAAAACCCACTTAGGTCTAGGTTTCTAGAGAGAGAAAGTCATCGGTGACGGCAAGCTGCCATTGCCGCCGACGACCTCATTGATTCCCAACACTTTCATATTGCATTTCAAAATTGTTGGCGTTTCAACTACTTCACATTCGACTCTCATTTTCAGCTTGCAAATTACCTCTATCCCTAGAATCTGTAGCATAATCGTATTTTGATGAATGCCATCGATTTACCGAACTTTCTTTCATTCTACTTCAGTATTTTTGCGAATTGCACTGCACTGCAATTTTGACCAATTTTCCCATACACAGAGGTACTTAGTTAAGACATTCAGTTTTTCTCTCAAAATTTCTTCAAATCTCAATATCTCTCTTTCAATCAGCAGTGAGCGATTGAGACTGCCCACTGCTCATAAACACTTACACCACTGCCACATACCCTTCACGTCGCATTGCGCGCCGGCAGCTTGCGCTGATGGTACATCTCTCTCATCGGTATTCCCTTCTCCTTTCTTGATTGGTTGATTACTTACTGCTCTGTTTGATATGTCGTGGTGAAGTGCATTGCCAAAAATTAAATGCTGTCAAATTTGATTTGTTTGGTATGTTCCCAGTGCCCCCTGAAAGCCCAAACAAAGGGTTGAATCTTAATTCACAGGGGTTTGATATGAAACTGAAACAAGAACTAGGATTTGATTATTTAGAAATTGTTTAAATTGATTATTAGGAAATTTTATGTGCGTAGTCTTTGTTGATTACCTGAGGAGTTGGTATCTTTTACCATGGTGTCACGACTACATCTTTTCTCCTGGATTCGCCTTGATTCTCTGCCTCGCTGAAATGATAAAAAAGAATAAATGTGTTAGTTTGATAGATTACACTGTAGTGTATTTCATTCTTATGTTGTGAGTTGCAATTTGAAGAACTACTAGAACGAGAATCTTGGGCTGAGTAGAGTTGGCATGGAGAGGTTTTTAGGTGTTAATGAGAAAGTTGGCTTCTTTTCTACCTCTCACTATTCGGCATGAAGTTGAGATTTATTTTTTTTAGGTTATGGATGGATTTCATGCTTTATTGACTGCTGTTAAGTGAGGGGGTGAGAATTAAACCCGCGACCTTAAGGTCATTCAGTGGCGAGCTTATTACTAAGCTCTCTCTTGATTGTGCTAGAGACTTTTGATTAATGACATGGTGAAAGATTTTCAACTTATACTCTATGTTTAATTTTACCTGAAGTCACTGGCAAAATTTATTAGGTTGTTGCAAGTTTTGTTTCAAATTGGTAATCTCCATGATGTTAGCTTATTTTTAGGTTTTCTATTGTTGCCTTGGCTTTAAATGAATGCCTCAGTACCCACAAGCTTTCAATTGGTGGCTAAAATCCTACAAATTATTATTGTGACATTCTCAACTGTTTTTAGCTAAAAACCAAACTCACAGTTCACATGATGATTGATTAATATATTGTTGAAGATGAATTTCTTGTGGAACCTGTTATGTTAACCACACATCTTTGAACCATTTGTATCTCTTGTCAAGCATTGATGGTTAAATCATTTAACAGGATTAATTAGCTTGGGAAGTAAAGGAAGAGAGAACAGCTCAGGCTGAACTGTGGTCAGATTTCTCCCGACATGGTTTTGATCCCTGCTACTAGTGTTATTGCATTCTACTCAGAGTTTGAGTGCATGATATGATTTGCAGTTTTGGCAAACATCGATCTGTTTATAGAGCTCTTATATCAAGATTTGTGAAAGCAGGAATGATTAATCAAGCGATTGAAACTTTTGATGAGATGATTCATTCAAATTGTCGAGTATTTAGTATAGATTATAATCGGTTTATTGGAGTTCTTATAAAGCAATCCCGTTTTGATTTAGCCGAGTACTATTACAACACATTGCCTCCACAGGGATTTTCTTTGATTTCTTTTACGTATTCAAGATTTATATCTGCTTTGTGTGAGGTGAAGAACTTTCAGCTTATTGAGACTCTTCTGAAAGACATGGAAAAGCTTGGTTCTGTCCCAGACATTTGGGCATATAATATTTATCTGAATCTGTTGTGCCAGGAGAATCAGATAGACTCAGCCTTGAGCCTTTTACAGGACATGATTGAGAAGGGCAGGCAGCCTGATATTGTAACATATACTGTGCTTGTTAGCGGATTGTGTCGGGTAAGGCGCTTTGACAATGCTGTTGAGATATGGCATACTATGATAAAGAATAGATTTAGTCCGGATAGTATAGCATGTCAGGCTCTGGTTCTTGGTTTATGTAAAGGTGGTAAGGCTGATTTAGCTTATGAGCTCATAGTGGATATGATCAAAGTTGGAGCACCACTAGGCATATTGGTCTATAATTCTCTTATTAGTGGGTTTTGTAATACTGGCCAGGTCGAAAAAGCACTAGCTATAAAATCCTACATGAAGAGGAATGGATGTGAGCCAGATCGAGTTACCTATAATATACTTTTGGGTTATTGTTGTGACCGGCATATGTTAGTGGAGGCTGAGAAACTGATGGAAAAGATGGAAAGGAATGGAGTCGAACCTGATCTATACAGCTATAACCAATTCCTTAAGGGTCTTTGTAAAGCTAACCGCTTGGACAAGGCTTATTTGTTGCTTGATGTAATGGAAGCCAAAGGCTTGTGTGACGTTGTCTCCTACAACACCATTATCGAGGGACTTTCTAAAAGCCGACATACCAAAAGGGCTTACAAACTTCTTGCGGAGATGTTTCGGAAAGGGATTGTCCCTGATGTTGTGACATTTACCATCCTCATAAAAGCTTTTCTTAGAGAAGGTAGTTCCGACGTTGCTAACAAACTACTTGATCAGATGGCAGGAATGGGTATGTTTCCTGATTGTGTGTTATGTACAACAATTGTTGATCACCTTTGTAAGACAGGTAAAATTGAGATGGCTCTAAGCGTTTTTTATGACATGGTGGAGAATGGGACAACTCCAGATGCAATTGCGTACAATGCTCTTATAAATGGGCTCTGCAAAGCTTCTAGAATAAGTGAGGCTATGAGTTTGTATGAGAACATGCAAAATAGAGGGCCTTGTCCGGATGAGGTGACTTTCAAATTGATAATTGGGGGTCTGATACGAGAAAAAAATATGTCAGTAGCTTGTAGGGTATGGGACCACATGATGGAGAAAGGCTTTACATTAGATAGATCCATCTCCGAAAGCCTAACTATTGCCCTTTCGAACGATGCTTCACCGGTAAATTAAACGCTCTGCTTGTTTTTGTGTTTGAGTGTTTACTCTCTGCTCCAAATTTAGCAATTGCAATTGAAGCCATTATGTTAGCAATGGACCACCGGGGTATGGTTAGGACGCTTTGATGTCAGCACTGATAACCTTCCTGTAAGGTCATAAGGTCATGGTTCATCATACAGTTTGTGAGGTATAGTGGCTGCATTGTTCACTCCTTGGCGTGAATTCTGGATATGGTGCATTACTTCTTGGTGGGGAAAGGATGCCATTTGTTTGCCTATTCCTTCGAGGAGCTATTTTGGTTCTCTGTTTGTTGGCGTATGCATAGCCATCTACTGGGAACCTTGTGAGGAATGTTCATCATGGCTTATAATTTCCAGGGAATGTGCTTTGCAAGTGGAAATGAAGTAGCATTGGCAATGTTGGTATCTCATTTGTAATGATGTAGTAATTATTTGATATACACTTTCATTAATTGACAAGTTTATTTGCCTTGATATGAATAGGTTTATATTAATTTTGAGCTGTGAGATACATCAAGGGCATAAGGAATTATGTTCGAGTGCATGGATGAACGATACCACTGCACCTGATGGTTATTGGTAAGATATTTGGTTTTGTCTTTGCTTAAATGCTTGTGCTATTCGCTTTACTCAAACGAACGATTTGTTAGCTTCTTAATTTAATCTTCTTAGTGTTCAAGCCAAACTCATTATTGGGCATTCATCATTGTAAGGCACTGGGTCATATCTCATCCCCTTACGAAAATGTTTTGTGATTTTAAGCCAACATTGCTAACTTTCTATTTAAGCGCATGCATAAGCACTTTTTCTATGGGAACTTTTCATCTGCCCTTTGGTCTCTAAATTAATAAACTGCTGTTCATTCGAATTGGAATTTACATTCTTGCAATATCAAATTCGCATGCTATGTATGACAATCAGTAAGTACTGTGTAAATATGTATCTACTTGACAAAATAGCAAAGTTTCTTCAGCTGTTTTCAAGGTCGCATACTCGTGTGAGTTGAATATGTTAACGTGATCCCTTTGCTTGTTATACCTGCTGTTGTTATTACTAATCATAGTTGGATTTGGTATCCTAGAACACCAGGACAGATAAGATCTGTTGCCTAATTTACAATTTTTCACTGGGCAATGAGATTAAAAAAATTCTGGCTGTTATAATTGATTGCTTTGCAGAATAGCCAGGATGACTGCAATTTGCTTCTCATTTTCTGCTGCTGATGAATGCTTGCCTATTGTTTTGTAGAACTATGTAATTCGTGATAATGTATGCTGTGTCAGGTAAGCCAAATATTAGATCTACGAACTTGTTAATTTATCTACTATTACTTGCATAATGGTGGGCCTCTTAAGCTGCCTAATGATGATGAAGAGAAACATACATGGTACCTTGTTCGTTTTGCCCTTGAATTTATTGTTACTGAGATGGCTTTTCCTACATAGGATGTGAATAGAAGAGTCTTGTTACTACACCAATACTTTCTCTACCCTGAAAAAATTGTCAATGTTCTTAGCGATAAAAAAAATGAATATGATCTTGAATCAAAAACTTTTGGGGACATCTCAGGATAGAAATTTGACAGTGTTTTATGACAGAGAGTAGCAATAGATTTGGGTTCAATGATGTACAGTAATATATTCACTGATCTTCAGGTTCTGCGTTTGTTCTATGTATATGGATGACTGCAGTCATCGATTGCTGTTAACCATTTGGTGTTTTAAGCAGTATGTGATTAAATCTTTCTTCTATGAACAGTTAAAGGGGAATCTATGGTGCAGAATTCTTGTAGGAGGTGTGCCCGATAAGCATCATGCATGGCAAGAAGAAAACCATTTGTTGCCTATGTTGCACGGAAATGGGATGCAGGAATGCGAAAGTGGGGAAACTTGGAAAGCAGATTTTTATGCTAATTCTTTAAACATCATGGAAAATGGGAGTCGTGTTTGGTTTCCGGTTCGTATTGGACATAGAAACGCGACCCTTCAAGTGTGTGTGCACATCATAGCTTGTCAGTGTCAAGAATGCCATAGCAAGTCCTTTGTTGATGAACTTTTGCCTCGTGTATCAGTCTAAACTCAGAGTTGACTGATTTGAAACCGACCCGACCAACCAATTTGCCAAGCCCAGTCAACGTTGTCGACTACTAACATAGTTGAAGCTACTGTTCAACAAAGGGGGCGCAGTTAGCATTAACCTATATTAGCTATAAGAAATCCTTGCAAGATACTTAATGTTTTGCCTCATAAGTGTGAAACGTTGTTTGCATAACTCTTTATTACTCCCATACAAATGTGAGAAGAATATGTTTTTATTTTATTTTATTTTTTTTGCCTTTCAACATCCTGAATTGTTACGTGTAATATTAGACAACAAGGGTTAAGTTATACTCCTACATAAATACAAATCACTTTAATAATATGTGCTCTACGTATATCCTCTTTTTCGTTTGATTAATGGGGACCAACTTGAGCTGGATTCCTCGTGGATGCTCCTCTTTCTAATCCTCTGTAATCATATTTTGGCAATAGCTTGTATGAATACATCAACATAGTTAATGCATTCAATTATTTGATTTTTCAACAATTTTAAATTTGCAACTCCATAGGTAATACAATGTCGGGCTCCAAACTTGGGACCCCATAAGATAGGAACTAGGGACGTATGCATGGTCGGAGTTTTATTTTTTCCTATTTTTAGATTTTTAAGTAGGAATCAAATTTGAAATCTCTTAATGGAGGATAATCCATGTCAAAGTTGTGTACAAAGAGTAACACATCAAAAATGAGATTCGAGAATCATCTTAAATGCAATTTCACACTCTAAAATTAGATATTTACGTTTACATTTATAATTATGTAGGATCTTATATATTTATATATGTTGATACTGATATTCAAGAACTTTTACATGCTTAGCACTAAAGAAATATTTAGATGCTCAAGAATCTCTGCACATGTATTTCTAATAAATCCTCATTAATCAATATTATGTTTAAAATTCCCATTAGCTTATATTTGTTAATACTTCTCTCATCTTGTAGAGTCTTAATTTTTGAGAAATGTGGTTCTATTAAAGACATAGTAGTCACTATAAGATTTGCAAGTGCCAATAGTGGATATGAGTTAAACTTTCTTTCATGCCCATATGCAACCAAAAGGTAAGGTATTCTTTTGTCCCCTTTATGCATGCATCCACAAAATAAAGGAACTATAAATCATTTCCGAATTTCGTATCAAACTCTCTCCCACATACATAAAGGATTACTGAAACACATCGTGGTTACAAATGATAGATCATAATCTAATTGTCATCCCTTTTCTTTTCTAAATCTAATGCTCAACATGTTGAGATGAGATGTCATTCTTTCTTTCTAACTAACAGAAAGAAAAACATTTGGATTTCCTCAAAATACAGCAGTATATTTAAGTTGACCAGCCTATATTTAGGAAATAATAAAATATAAAATATATAGAAATAATACAGGTGAAACGCGGGATCCGGAGCCTTTGATGAACTCAAATTGTGTGGCTCCCCGTTTTGTAACAACATTCTCAATTTTTTTTTTTTTACATTTTTTTTTTTGCTCCCCAACGTAACGGAAATACCGTTGCCCTTCTTCCTCCTCCTCCTCCTCCCTCTCTCTCTCTCTCTCCTTCCCTCCGTGGGAGAGAAAGAACTCAATCAGACTAAGGAGAGAGAAAATCAAACAGGGATTGAGAGAGAGAGTGTGTGAGGGAGAGAAGAGGATACAATACAGGGAGCCAAAAAAACAAAACAAAAAGCTTTTTTCTTTAACGCCAAAGGAGCCATCTTTTTGGGTTTTTATTTTTCAGATTCATTTTTGGATATTACCCTTTTGATTTAGGGGAAAATCATTGATGCCCATATGACCGATTTGGGTTTTTGATTACATTTCCTTTGCGCAAGAGCCAAGTGGGTATTTCTTTCTTTCTCATTTTTTTCATGTTTAATGTGTATAATTTTGTCTTTTTCTGGGTTGGGTTTGTGATTTGGGTCCTCTTTTTAGGGATTTGTGATTTGAAGGACTTGGCTCTGAAGGCTTTTGGATTTAAATTCTCGATCTGATTGCATTCAATTTAGAGAATTTTACCAATGGGGATGTCATCAGATAATGTCCGTGGACTTATCTTGGCTGTTTCCTCAAGTGTTTTTATTGGGTCCAGCTTCATCATTAAGAAAAAGGGTCTCATGAAAGCTGGGACAACCGGTACTAGAGCAGGTTTGTAGCTTTTCTTTTACCCTTTTTCTTTCATCTCCCTTTGGGAATTGTTTAATGTATTTGTGTATGTAAAACTTCTTTGAAGGTTTATGACACTTGGCCTTGCTTGACCTGATATGATGGGGCGGAAAATGCTCATTTGAATTCACTTACGTATTTCAATGTTTCTTGATATGGAAATCTTGGGAAGAAATTTGTTCTGTTTATGAGTTCTTTCATTTGATTAAAAGGGTGTCTATCTGTTTGTCACCAGGTTCAGGAGGCTATGCTTACTTGTATGAACCCTGGTGGTGGGCTGGAATGATAACAAGTAAGTTACATGCCTTCCTTCTTAGAAGTTCTTGTAGTTTTTCGTAATCTTGTGACGATTGTGGATGTTAATGTTGCTGACAATAAACATAGAAGGCAAATTATTTCGGGCTCAAAATGGGGTTTAGAGGCACTTTATCAAGTCTGTGATTAAGGGTAAGGGTGTATCCGTGTATAGGTTGTTGACAAGTAGGGTTCACTTTCAGGGTGCAGTTTCACTCAAATTGTGGGAGAATATGTAGCAGTATATTCAAGAATTTCATAGTGAGGGTGCAGTTTCGTTCAGATAGCCGGAGAATTATTTGCAGTATTTTCAAGAATATAAGGGCTAGGCTAGACCTATAGGACGTCAAAGAATCCATTTGATTTGCAGGACATCAAAGATAGCCGGAAAATAAATAGCAATATTTCATGATTAAGGGCTACCTAGACTTATCGGTTCGTTTGTTGATATATTTAGTTTGCATTAAATTGTTTTCAATAGTGAAAATTCTTGTGGTTATATAGGAAATAATCTCTCTACTAGTTAGAGGTAAGGCTACCTATATCTGAACCTCCCCAGACCTTGCCCCAGGTAGTATCATATCTAGGTTGTTGTTGTTTGTTTGTTGTTGTTGTTGAAGGGCTAGCTAGACCTACAGAATCAAATAAACCATTTTTTTCAAGGATTTGGAATCCATTGGTTTGTAGAGAATCTAGTTGTTGCCCTTAGCTGGTTCACAATGTTACACAGACCTGTTCTTTCATCATCGCTAAAGTTCTCGAAATATTGGGGAACAATGAAAGTGAGCAACTGTTTATCCTATGTTATGACCTTCATGCCAAGTATCTGCTTACAGTTTTCCGATAGAAGCCCGTCATTTTTTGTTATTTATGCACCTAAAACTCTCGAGGGCAATGAGTGGCATCTTTCTATCTTCATCACCACACAATCACTTGATTCTTTTAACTCTGTG
>BSSO01007618.1:0-10836 GCA_030267885.1 Mesembryanthemum crystallinum | reverse complement strand
CTAAATAGCAACGGATTTTACTATTTTCGTTGCTAAATGTTCAGATAGAAGCTTCATAAATATATTGTATTGCAACTATTCTTGTTAATGTAAACTTGGAACAGTGGTGGAAGCGTTGTATGTTAAGAGAGAGGTCGCAGGTTCGATATCTAGTTAAAGCAAAGCCTAGTTATATTAGAAGGCAATATAATTTTTTTTTTTTTTTTTAAAAAGCTTAGCAACGGATTTCTAAATTTCCGTCGCTAAGCTTAGCAACGGATTTCTAAAATTCCGTCGCTAAGCTTAGCAAGGGATTTCAGAAATCCCTTGCTAACTTAGCAATGGATTCGTTGCTAAGGAGCTTAGCGACGAGGGTTTTAGCAACGGACAAATGGCCTTTAGCAAGTCCCATGCTAAATGGCCTTTTTTTTTGTAGTGAAAATTTGATAACCTCTATCTTTCTCTCTCCTGCCTATTTTCACTTAATTAATATTTTTCCTATTTCATATGAAAATTACCCACCAAAAGCCATCTAAATTAAACGTAGTATACCAATCTATCACCAATATATTTTACATCATGCACGCATCGCGTGCTAAACAATACTAGTATAAATATATTAAAACACAAACTACTAACCTAATCCGATCCACCATTCCTACATGGCATGATTTTAAGGATTGTAACTCCTAACTTAATTTCAAACCTATATTTAATGAAAATTAATAATAACCATTACAAACTCATAATATGATCTGATATCAAATTATAATTCATCATGAATAAATACCACTTTGCTAATTATCACTCTCATCTAATAAGTTCAATATCAAACGTTACAAACACTTTAGGAAAAAATTTCATTTTGGCTACCCGACGTTAGGCCTAATTGCAATTTGGGTACCTATCTTTTCAATATTCTCATTTTGGGTACCTTGAATTTTAAAAATTGTCTAATTTTGGGTCATTTCACTAACGATGTTAAAAACTGTGTTAAAATGCTGATGTGTCATTAAGAAAAAAATTCTTTAAAAATTACCAAAAAAATTTCAAAAGTTATTAAATGTTTATTTTTAGTTGTTAAGAATTTTTTACAAATTTTTGGGAATTTTTAAATTTTTATTTTATTTTATTGATGACACGTCAGCATGTTAACGAAATTTTTAACGCCGTTAATGAAGTGACCCAACATGAGAATATTGAAAAGACGGATAGCCAAATTGCAATTAGGCTTAACGTCAGGTACCCAAAATTTTCCAACAATTTATATCACTAACTTGGATTATTCTATTGAAGAGAGTTGCCAAATAAATAGCACTTTTTGAAATCGATGAGTGTATACAAATTTGTTGCTAGAAACTTTTTGAAAATTGTGAGGGTATACAAGATTTACTTAACAACCACTAAAATAGTCATCCGTGCATCGTACGGGGGTTAAGACTAGTTGTTCATTAAAGAAGACGACAAAAGTCGTCTTCGTTGATGAAAATGTCGCCTTAGTAGGTCACTAAGACGACTTTTTCTCACCTTTCAATTCGCCCCGGTATAATAGCCTTATTAGTCTAACGAGGCCAAATTTGTGCATCGTCCTGTTTGTTTTCGCTCAAAGAAGCTAAAGGCGACATTTCTTGCCTTATTTGATACAAACCAAGGAAGGTGGATCCTGTCGCCCTTTTTACTTTTACATGTCAAAGAAGGCGATCTAGAAACTATCGCCCTCTTTGATACTCCCTCCGTCCTTGAACAACTTGGCCATTTGGCATTTTAATTAGTACGTCCTCAATTAACTTGGCCATTTCTACTTTCAGACATATTTTGAATCAAATAGGACCACTTTGCCCCTCTTATAATATAAAAATCAGATAGTTTATAATCAAATAATTATTCCCACAAATAAGATATAATTTGTGTGTCATTATTAATTTAAATTAAGTACTTATAGTTTATCTTATCCCAATTAGTGCTCAATTAATTGTAATTATGCCAAATTAATTTATTTATTCGCAGATTTAGGCCAATAGTAACACAATTAAGAAATATAAAACAGATTTAGTGAAGTAGTCTTGGATTAGTATGTGAATTACTCAGTTTAAGGGCCAAAACTAAAGGATTGGAAAGACACATAGGATAAGGAAAAATTGGATTAGGCCTAAAATTGTCATAGTGGTTTAGAAGTGCATTAGTACATAATCAATGGTAGTGACATTAGCTACAGATTAGCCCAAACACTTACCCAATCCATGAATCCACACCACCCAACCCATTAAATGATCTCACCCACCCCAAACCCTAATTCGTCGCCCATTTAAAAGCTCACAACCTTTCTAATCTCGATCAGTCACTTATCTCTCCCTCATTCAAGAACTCCCTAGAACATCCTAGAACTCTAACATTCAAACCCTCTCTCACTCGTTCAACCACAACACAACCTAGAAACACAACCTTCAACTTCTCTCTCTACATTCAACCAAAACACAACCCAAAAACACTCATCTTCAAACACTCATCTTCAATTTTTCTCTCTACATTCAACCCAAACACAACCCAGAAACACTCATCTTCAAACACTCATCTTCAATTTCTCTCTCTACATTCAACCCAAACATAACCCAGAAACACTCATCTTCAATTTATCTCTCTACATTCTACCCAAACACAAACTCAGTGTAACACCCCAAAGTCCCACATTTGAGGAATGTGATACTTCTGAATGGTTTATAAGTGGTTCCACCATTCAACATAAACAACAAGGCCTTCCCCTTTTGTGCTTAAGCCCCTTCTATGGGTCCATTGCGGGACATCCCATCATTGTGGGTTGTGCTGCGATGGTAGTTGGGCTGTATAACACTCACAAATACTCATCTTCATCTTCTCTCTCTACATTCAACCCAAACACAATCCTATAAACCCTAATCTTCATCTTCTGTCTCTTGGTCAACTCAAATAAAACCCAGATTTGCAACACCCCGCTACTGATCTACAACTACTCAACATAGATCTGAATATTTCAGAGCTAAGATCTCTTATTTCTCTCGGCCAAACACAAACCCAAAAACCCTAATTGTCTTCTTCTCATGTCTGAAAGTTACGATTCAATTTACTGTCACTCACAAATTCCGGAAACTCAGTTTCCGAAACTATCCCCCTCCTGATGATGTTGAAACACAACCCCCCTCTGATGATGATGAAACTCAACCCCCATCAGATGATGATGAAACTCAACCCCCCTCAGATCAAGATGAATTATGCAAGTTGATTGTGCTAGATTCACCTTTGTTTGGCAAGGTCATTGAAGAAATTGAGGAGCAAGATGTTCCATTAAAGTCAATTAGAAGGTGGCGTACAAGGTATATGAAGGTCAAATCCCCCATGGATCTGGAAGTGACTTCCAGAAATGAAGAAAAAATCGAAGAAAAGAATGAAGAAAAAGATGAAGAAATAAAAGGAGCAGTGATACCAATGTGGATCTGCCTCGATTGAAGCCTGAATATGAAGCTATGGTGAGGGAATGGTGTCCAGCTTACTTGTATTTTCTGTACTCTTTCCGTCTCTCTTCTTCTCGTCAATCTCCTTACACTCCACGAGTTTGACTTTATATTTTAATTTCTTTTTTTTTTTTGTGCTTGCTGTATTGGTTATGTTCTTCCTTGTTCTGTTGAGGGAGTGTGATATGTTATGGTTTGATGCTGGTATGGTCTGTTGGTTATGGTCATGATTGATCACTTATTGTTGTTTGATTCTGTTTTCCTAAGTGAACCATAAGTTTAGGCCAAATTAAATGGGTATAGTTGACATTAATTTCCTCTTAAATTTATAGGTGGCCAGTGACTTGGCCAAATGATGCGTTAATTGCCTAGGGTTTTTAATTGCCACCAATCACTGAATTAGGCGGCAATGTTGGCTTAATCAAACACTACACTAGTATGGACACTTAGATTGTTGAAGCCACCATTTAAACCTGAATTTAAGCGGCATTAAGGCTTTTTTTTTGCAAAATAGGCTATGTGATGGGGGAAATTAAATCTGAGAGCAACTGCAATTGCTTTGTGATGAGGGGACTATTCTGAAAGCCATGACTTTGTTTTTTTGTTTTGCAATTAATGCCTATATGCCACAATTCAGAGTTTGAATTTAGGAGGCTCAAAATGATCTAACATGCCTTGTCTAATGATGAAACTTCTCTAAGACAAAAATAAAAACAAAGATTTCCTGCTTGATCACAAATAATGTTCCATACATAACTTGGTCAATTACAAATACTCCTAATACCGATTTCTTTAATATAAACCTTCACACTATACAAAAGAGGTTCACTTAATTACTTTACCTAACTGTTTAAAAGGATATCACAATCAGTATGCACAAAAAGTTTTAAATTTTCACTTCAACAATCTGTCTGCACAAAAAAATTTCCACTCCTTCAAAAGGTTGTTACCATTTATGTTTGCATTTGTAGTACCCGAGTTCATCCATGAAGATCTGGGTGATCTTCATCTATGAACTCAGTGTCATCATCATAGGCTTGTGTTGAGGTTTCTGGAATTTCTTCAATTGGAATCATAGATGTATTTGCTTCATTCACATCTTCTATTAGCACACTTCCACAAATAGGCAGTGTTCCTTCACTTATCATTTGAGTTTTACCAATGTGTGGTATCTTGTAGTTGTTGGTTCATTTGCATTTTGTAACTTCATTCATGCACAAATGATAACTTAAGCACAATTTATTAAGAGTGATAGCATCTAGCTCATAAAAAGCCTTATTAACAACTTTAACCAACTCTAGTGTACTTGTAGGGGCATGTTGATGTTGTAGTGATTGTATAGCCCTAAAAAAAAACCCAAGTCTAAAACATTTTGATCAGGGGAGTTTGGGGGCTGACACCTTAATTCAATGTTGAAACCATCTTTGTTAGCTGCTTCTAGCCAAGCTGGGTCAGTATGTGAGATGTGTGACCTTGCATGTCTTATTGAACAATTATTCTCGTGTTCTCTGAAATTGGCCACTTTGCTTTGATGGCTGGTATGAGCCTGTTGATGAAGCAGTCTCGCATGATATCTTTAGTGACTGTTGTGATTGCCTTAGTTTCTAAAACACCTGCTTCTCTGTTAAATTCTTAGACCTTCTCTTTGATGCTTGCACTATGGTAAATGGAAACATCCCTATCTTCCCATAAAAAATAACAGTACCATCACTATCAAACATAGGTCTTGCCACAGCTGCTAGAAACATTACCTTGGTCATGAATCTTTTGCTTTGAGTAGCTCTATATGGCTCTTTTTCAGTAGGGAGAAGATAAAAGTGGGCATTGGAAGGTAAACCCATTTCTCATCTATGTGTATAGTGTCAAAGAATGGTTTGAATGTTGGATTAGGAGAGTCACTCACATTTTCAAGCATGGATAAACAGAAGGCTAACCTTTTCTTTGCCCCTTGAGGAGTACGTAATGGCTTAATAGCACTTGAATGTGCTTTAATGAATCCTGCTCTTATCAATCACCCACAAGTTGTTCTGGAAATTTTCAAAGCACAAGCAAGGCTTCGGATGCTGGTTCTTTGAATCAAAGGTACGCCCGGTAAACCACTCAAATCGACAGTCTTTCTTTTTCTCCCCGCCTTACCTTTCATCAAACTCTTCACCTATTGGTTGTGCACTGTTGAGTTGTGGCTTTGCTCTTTGCCAAATGTTGCTGATTGTGTGCCAGTG
Organism: Mesembryanthemum crystallinum; assembly: GCA_030267885.1. NCBI lineage: Eukaryota > Viridiplantae > Streptophyta > Magnoliopsida > Caryophyllales > Aizoaceae > Mesembryanthemum > Mesembryanthemum crystallinum. The sequence goes on along the minus strand of BSSO01007618.1, from coordinate 5,150 downwards.
CACCAAAAACTTTCGGGCTGCCTTCTTCTGAATGGCATGCTTCATCCTCCCCCCGAAATAATGTTGCAGCAAGTACTCCACAATGAGTTGCCTTTCTAAGTCAAAAGTATTTTTTCTTGCCCAAGTAGATGGTGGTGGATAAAAAATGGGTTCTGATTTTGGTTTTCGTTGCTCTATTTGGGTGGAAGATGTTGCCTCTCTTAAGGGAGATGGTGGTTGGTGAAGGTAGCCATTGGTCTGTGATGAAAATTTTCTGAGAGCAAACTGATAATCCCTTGTAATAATAGTCTAGTTCTACTTTTGAATTTTTCATCAAATCTTGAATTTGGTGGGAATTTCAAATTTTTTCCCAAGTGTTTTCGTAAATTTTGATTTTTTTTTCATTTCTCTTCAATTTTTCCAACGATTATAATGGAAGCTCATGTTCAACTCAAGTATTGGAAGTGTATAGAATCCGGACATGCATAAACCTTTACTCAGTAACTCCTACCATCTTATTAACAAAATAAAGCCTTGCACTTTACAGAAAATGTAGCTGTTCAGAATGAATGATTGAATAGCTAAGGTGCCAACTTATTATTAAGGTTAACATAACGCCATTTGTAGATAATTTGATTATGTACATTAAATTTGAGCTGCTTTGCAATCATTTGTATCCAGAGGGTTGTTGGTTGCAAGCACTTTTTAGAATATAAAAGTGGACTTTGAGTATGAGAGTAAAGTAAGAAAAGAGTACTGCTTGCTTCATTGAAAAATCAGAAAATGTATAGGCTACAAAACAAACTAAATCCCTACAAATAAGCCATTAAACTAACGTGGGTTTACAGCCCACTACTCCAAATATTTCTCAACCACTAAACAGAAAGGAAAAAAAAAGACTCATGCTTAATTGACAAAATAAACAAACTAGTAAACAATTAATCCTAAAATTAAAGAAACAACTAAACCATGTTTAGAAGCAATTAACCATCAGGCCCCCTTGCTTCAAAGCTTCTGACTCCCATCTCGAGCTTGAAAAATTCACGCTTCTCTCGTGACAGCGATTTTGTCAAAACATCAGCCACTTGCTTGTTTGTGCTGCAATGTGTCAGTACTACAGCTCCACTTGCAACCTGAGTTCGGATGAAATGATATCGAGTGTCTATGTGCTTCGTTCTACTATGGACTGCTGGATTTTTTGCCATCGCAATTATCGCTTTGTTGTCACAGAAGTCTCAGTTGCCCGTTTTTGAACTTGGGGAAGATCACCCAACAATCTTCATAGCCAAAGAGCTTGACAGGTAGCTGCCGTAGCAGCAACTTATTCCGCTTCAGTAGATGACAAGGCAACTATCTCTTGCTTCTTAGAACTCCATGATATAGCACTTGAACCAGGAGAGAAAACATAACCAGAAGTGCTTCTTCGATCGTCTAAAGAACATGCCCAATCACTATATGTATAACCATCCGCCAAATTACCAGATGGATAATTTTTATGACCACCATTCGTCACTTGGGTATTTAAAAATACTCCGATGCCAAATTAGTATTTTTAATGGAACAAAAGTGCATATAGGTCCAAAAATTCGTGACAGTGATCAAAAGCTCATTTATCCTACTTTTTTTGATATTGAAATGAATCTTCTTATTACTTTTATTTACCCAAATTCACTTTACTCCCCCCCAAAACCTCCTTAAGTCACTTCTTTTTCTCTCTCCTTCTCAAGAAAATTGGGAGTTAATGGGTTTTTTTGGGAAATTAAAGTGATTTTAGGTGTACAAACGTAATAGGGAAATGCATTTCAGTATCAAAAAAATAGAATAAATGAATTTTTGGTCACCGGCGGCGAAGTTTTGGCCTCATATGAGCTTTTGGTCCATTAAAAATACTCATTTGGCACCGGAGTTTTTTAAAATACCCAAGTGGCGAAGGATGGTTACACATCTGGTAATTCAGCGTATAACAATTCAATCTGAGGTTAGGTACTTTTGTGTACCAAATTCCATAGTCGACGGTCCCTGCAATATAACAAAGAATCCTCTTCGCTACCCCTAGATGATGCATCGATGGATTAAGCATGAACCTAGACACAACACTAACTGGGAATGCTATGCCCGGCCTTGTGTAAAACAAGCAGATCAATCCTCCAACAATACTCCTGAAATATTTTGCACTTGCCAAGACAGTTCCATCATTAGCTATGAATGTATCATTTGTATTCATGGAAATAGGAGCGACATTACAATTTAGCATATTGAACCTTCTTAAAAGATCAGTAGCATACTTCCTTTGGGAAATAAAAATCCCTTTGCATTCTGTGTCACCTCCAACCCAAGAAAATAATGCAGTAGTCCAAAATCCGACATTTCAAATCTTCTCATCGTACATGACTTAAATTCTTTAACAAATGACTCACTAGACCCCATATAAATCATGTCATCAACATAAAGACAAACCACAAGAAAATCAGATTTACTTCACTTGTTCACATACAAAGTCGACTCATTTTAGCTACTTTTAAATCCACTCTCCAGAAAAAATGAGTCGAATTTGCTGTACCAAGCGCGCGGAGCCTGCTTTAGGCCATACAAAGCTGTTCTCAGTTTGTAAACCTTCTCTTCTTATCCATCAATGACAAACCCCTTGGGCTGAATGGCATAAACTTCATCTTTTAACTCACCATTCAAACTAACTTGATGTCAAATTGGTAAACTGGCCATCCAAGTTGCGCAGCTAATGCTAGAAAGATTCTCACTATTTCAAAGCGAGCAACCGGCGAAAACGTCTTATCAAAGCTAACACCTTGTTGTTGTGCATACCCCTTTGTAACCAGACGAGCTTTGTGTTTTTGAATTGTTCCATCTACGTTGTACTTTGTGTGATACACCAATTTCAAGCCAATGACATTCTTCTCTTCTGGCAACTCAACTAGCTCCCATGTGTTGTTTTTCAGAGTTGCTAACATCTCTTCTTTCATTGCAATCGGCCATAAATCACTGTCTACAGCTTCATCGTCGCATGTGGGGTCAGACATATATAAGGCAAAGCTACATGAAGCATAAATATCACTCAATGACCTGAATTTCTTTGGAGTGTGGTTGTATGCAGATCTAGAAGGCAAACTTGCTGGCGATGAGCTGCTCGTGCTGCTATTAGGAGTCAAAGTATCCCTGCTGCTACTAGGCGGAGATGAATGTGTGCTTGACATGCTGCCACTAGAAGGACTTGCTGGCTGAGGAATTTCCAAAGGTTCTAGTGTAGCATCGTCTTCTGTAACTCGTAGGTGCTTCATTGCTGCTGTTCCAAGTAAAAGCTTCTTGCTCATTGAACTTCACATCTCTACTTATAATAACTTTTCCACTAACTAGATTATATAGCTTGTATGCTTTGGATTGAGAACAATAGCGCACAAAAATACATTTTTGCGATTTAACATCAAGTTTGCGGCGAGAGGGTGAAGGTCCAAAGGATATGCTATACAACCAAATGGCTTACCCGTGGTTTCCTTCCTCTCTACGCTTCATATGGAGTTCGATTTATAACCTCCCTTGTTGGTGAAATATTGAGAAGGTATACAACTGTTGCAACCTCTTCTGCCCAAAAGTTCTTCGGAAGCCTTCTTGGTGCCATAATGCTTCGAGCCATTTCACAACTGTTTGGTTTTTTCGTTCGGTAACCTCGTTCCGATCTAGAGTGTATGGTGCTGTGAACTCCTTGTGAATACCATTTTCCTCACAAAAGGCATTAAATTCATTAGAGATAAACTCACCACCTCTATCCGAACGAAGAGCCTTTATCTCCTTTCCACATTGTTTCTTCACTAACGCGTTGAATTTCTTGAAATTATCAAAGGTTTCTGATTTAGATTTCAAAAAATAAACCCAACTCATGCGGCTATAATCATCAGTGAACAGTAGAAAGTACCGACTTTCACCAAGAGACTAAATACTCATGGGACCACATGAGTCAGCGTGCTCAAGTTCAAGACCTACAAAGGTTGTCCAAGATTGCCTAACTGGAAATGAACCCCGAATCTGCTTCCCAAAAACACAACCTTCACAAAACTCAAATTTTCCTATTTTCGCCAAGCCAATAACCATTTCTTTCTAACTAAGAGTTTTCAGACAATTAGCATGCAAATGCCCATATCGTAAATGCCATAAATTAACCTCATTATCACCCTTAATAGCCAAGGTTTTGTTAATGACAGTTGACACATCTAGAGGGAACATTCTGTTTTGTGTCATATGACAATTGCAATGATCTGACCATATTTTTTTATCACTAACAAAACATGTATTACCATCAAACACAACCTTATACCAACTGATCGTCGATTGCCCAATACTCAACAAATTATGAGCTAAACTAGGCACATATTGCACATCAAAAATAAACTTAACATCACCTTGTATGGTTTTGATGGCAATTGTACCTTTGCCTTCGACTTTCATTTGCCTGTCATCACCTAGTCAAACTTCACCCTTTGGAGACTCATCGAGCTCCTTGAATAATGACTTTGTTCCAGACATGTGGTTGGAGCATCCACTTAGAAAAAATAATAGTAATTGGTTAAATAAATAAATAACACAAAATAATAATAAGAATAAGGTAAGAGATTGCTGGCCTCGATGAAGCACGTCTAGGACGATGTCCTAAGATCGTTGTACCTCCCTACACGCGGGTCTAACCGGCTAACCAACGACCCCAAGATACAATCCCAAGGCTCACAGCAATCGGCTCCTCTATGTGCGTGTCCACAGGGAGTACAGGATGAACTAGCCAAGCCTCGTGACCAAAAACCGAAAACAAAAATATTGAGAGTTTGGTTGTAGAATACAAGTGGGAGATGAGAGTTCTAGATTTGTGTGTGTTGGGTTTCATCCTAGACCATTGCTTATATAGGCTCTAGGATTGTAACCCCCACATACCCAAAATAATGACCATTATAATCATTATTTTGATTATTATATTGAAAGATTACAAGTAATCAAAACCAATAAATAGTGGAATAAAAACTGAAATTTAATTTAATACTCCCTCCGTCCCGTAATTAGCTTTCAAAAACATCATATTTTTTGTCCCAAAATTAGCTTTCAAAACCCATAAAATCCCATAACTTTTCTATTATACCCCTCAACTAACTCACAAATACAATAAAATAATACAC
>BSSO01007617.1:0-10837 GCA_030267885.1 Mesembryanthemum crystallinum | reverse complement strand
TTTTTTTGCTCAACCAAATACTACCAATTACTCATAGCCAAAAACATGTACAACTTAAAGCCCACAGACCTGGTGCAAGTGGGTTACAGGGACACTTCCATGAAACCCAGCGCTTGCAGCCCAGGCGGCAAAATTATGAGCAGTAACATTACACAACCTACTATGAAAATCAATCTTTACCGGCAAAAGAGAGTATAAAACAGAAATAAACCGAAAGAGAGANGAGTTAAGCTTCCAAGGAAATGGGGGGCCAGATATTAAATCATCAATCACAAGTTTAGCATCACTCAAAATAATGGCATCCTCCCCTTGATGATTGGCCTGTAAATCCATAAGGGCATCCCGAATAGCCATTGCTTCTGCTACTGTGGTTCTTGAATGTCAGCTACTGTGGTTCTTGAATGCATTAACGATGTCGATACCCACTCCTTTCCACCATATAGCAACATGGGCCGATTGGGTTGTACGTGATTAGTTGGCTAAGCAGAGAGCCCACCAAATGGGTTTCGTAACTGGGTCGACGAAATGTAAGTAGCAATATGCAAACAAGGCCCACTATATGGCCCAATCTACTACTTTGTTAGGCATTCTGCTAAGACTAGATGGTAAGCAGTAAATAACAGAGCCCGAATTCGTCTCTCTCTCTCTCTCTCTCTCTCTCTCTCTCTCTCTCTCTCTCTCTTACTACAAGCAGGAAGCAGCCCATTTCCACATGAAACAAATTGGCTCATATGTAGACATGCACCGTTTACGCAAGGCGGTAACACAAAAGTCCCTACTTCACACATGACATGGGGGACTTGCGGGGAGTGATTCTACTGATACTGTATTTTATTTGTTAAGGAAAAGGTTTGGAATGAAGATAAATAAGTGTGAAGGAATTAAAAGATTGAGTTGACGGTTAGAGCTCAATAAATGATTTACTCCTTAATAGTAAGGTTTGAGTAACTATATTACCTCAAGTTGATATTTATTGTTGACTGTTGATTTTTGTTGATTCTACTGATTTTTGTTGATTTGTTAGATTTGACAGAGAGTGACTTTATTGATTCTTTTGTTGATTTTACTGATTTTTTGTTAATTTTCGTTAATTTTTATTGAAATCAACAAAAATAAGTTGATCAGAATAAAGCCTAATCTTTTACTACCATTTAAGTGCATCAAATATCCTAATAATAAGTACAATACGCAACATATGGTGCTATAACTTACACGGATTCAATCTCTTGGCATCATTTCCCAAACGAAAATATCCCATTTCTAAATTCAACTAAATGGAGTAAATAACAAACTGAGCTATCACACCAAATTATAAAAAGAAAACAAATCAACCACAAAACCCATAATTATAATTTTTTTTTTTGATCCAAAGGAGGCACAAAGGCCAATACAATAAATTACATACAACAGGGGGTTTTTTTTTAATCCAAAGGAGGCACAAAGGCCAATACAATAAATTACATACAACAGGGGAGGGGGAATCGAACCTGGGACCTAATGTACCCAGGGCCTCAGTCTTAACCACTAGGCCAAGACCTCATCGGCAAAACCCATAATTATAATTTATAAGACAATAACATATTTTATGCTTTTACGTGGCAAAGTGGAATCTTGACAGATTTTCATTTCATGCTATCGATAACCATGATAGTGAAACACAGCCAATCAATCTCATACACGTAATACTCATCCTTAAAATTCTCTCTCCCACAACACCAAAGATAAAATTTTCTGATCTACAGTCAAATGGCCGCCACCACTACCACCGTCAATATTGCCACAAAACAACGTTAGTGGATGTAACCAAATCTGACATCGGATAATATTTTAATGCAAAGAAATTAGAGAAATAAAAAAAAATAATAATTTCCAAATGGGCAGCAACCACATAAACCTCAATGCCTGTCAAAGATCTTCTATGGTGGGTCTTCTTCTCTCTCTTGCCACCTGTCCCTCTGCTCTACTCACTTTCCACCCAGTAGTTTTATTTGAGTGTATCAAATGAGTGCTTCACACTTGCTCAAAAAAACCTCTCCAAGATTTTGACTTTATTGCTCAATTTCTTTCTGTTGAAAGTTTCTTACAAGATTCAGTTTTTTGGGGGTGGATCTCTGGTATACTCTGTTTTTGAGAGGTCGGCTATGGCTTCAGCTGTATTCTACAGTTCAATCGGAACTCCAACGGCTATTTTCTCAAAAACCCACTTCCCAGTCTCACCCCCAAAGGATTCAATCGATGAATTTCAATCTTCAGTACACTGTAATGGCTACTTGAAGCATAATTTTAATGGGCAGAGAAGAAAGAAGGCGAATTTTGTGAAGGCTGCAGTGGCAGAGTCAATGGGGACAAGAACTCGTCCCGCCGGAGAAGAGATCCGGTCGCCGGCGCCGGAGAAGAAGGTCCGGGTGTTGGTCGCCGGCGGTGGGATTGGTGGGCTGGTGTTAGCGTTGGCGGCGAAGAAGAAAGGATTTGAAGTGATGGTGTTTGAGAAGGATTTGAGTGCAGTGAGAGGAGAAGGGCAATACAGAGGACCAATTCAGATCCAGAGTAACGCTTTGGCTGCTTTGGAAGCCATTGATATGGATGTTGCTGAGCAGGTTATGGCGGCCGGATGTGTTACCGGTGATCGGATTAATGGGCTTGTTGATGGCATCTCTGGTAATTGGTGAGTATTTATCTTTATAGCATTAGTCATCCTAGTTCATCATTCATATTGGTTTTTGCTCATTTCACTTAATTTAATCCTGTTTCAGTTTAGTATACAATTCAGTTCACGTCATATCACCAACTTTTTCTTTAACTTATTACGATTCATTTAATGTGCATTTAGTTCGATTGGATCAATTTAGTTGGTATATTATACACCATGTGAGTTTCTTTGAGAAAAAGGGTGATCGAACTTGAGAAAATGGGCGCCTCTTAACCGAAGGGTCACTTCACTTGGGAGAGGGGTTGCTTTCCTCAAGTGAGGTGACTTTTCTTAACAATAGGGGCGACTTCACTTAGTGTATACCGCTACACCATGTCTATTCCAGTTTTTAGGTTGGTGACTGGTGAGTAGCGGCCACAATTTAGGGGATAGAGAGGAGATATCGAATTGTGAAGCATGATAATCGATCTATATCTTGCAAGTGGTAGAAGTGATCCTGCCACTTCGTTTCCTGATTCTCATATAAGAATGAAGTATGGAGTAGTACTTAGACTTGGTACAAATGCGTAGTTCTCTTTATTGGAGTGACAAGGAGGAACGAAGCCAACTCCATGCACGGTGCACGATCAAGAATTACCCTCAGTGCACAACCTCGCATATCTCAAGAATAAATTGGTTGCAATACTCGTCCTCTAGTTTTGCCATGACAAGTTGAGCACGTGGAACTACAGAAGTCAGTTATTCTTGTTAATTGTTGTATCATTGGGAGGGACCACTTATATTATGTGGTGGCCCGGAACTTATAGTTTCTCCATTTTACCGTGCACCTCTTCTAGTGTGTTCTTTTTATTCATCTAATAGTTACAAGTTTGATATGTGATTTAAGTGATGCTCATGCAAATGATGTACAATTTTGATCAATCAGGTACATCAAATTTGATACGTTCACTCCTGCTGTGGAACGGGGGCTTCCGGTCACTAGAGTGATAAGCCGCATGACATTGCAACAAATACTCGCTCGAGCAGTTGGAGATAAATTGATCATGAACGAGAGCAATGTTGTGGATTTTAAAGATGATGGAAATAAGGTATTCAAGGATTCAAGTTCATATTTTAATAGTTGTATGAACGCCTAAGACTATTTGGCACATGGAGCCATCACTGAGATATGAAAAATAGTTCATTCATTTAAGCAAAGTAGCACTACATAAATTATGTGTGAAAGCTAAAATTATGAGAATCTATGAGCTTATAGGTACAGCATTTGAAATATGGCATGATCTTTTTTTCAGAGATTTACTCATGTAACAACTCTAAAATACAAAATAGTAGCATGTTTTTGACTATGTAAATAAGCTGTAACTGCTCGGCAAATATAGCCTTAAAAAGCTGGTAAACGCATTGTGTTTCTGTTCAGCTTTTGATATCCTAAATCGTGGCATTAGTTTTCTGGTTCTGTTGATTGAGAAATGGATGAACTCTTCTCATGAAACAGGTTACTGTCACACTTGAGAATGGGAAGACTTATGAAGGTGACCTTCTAGTCGGAGCTGATGGCATATGGTCAAAGGTATCGCAATAGACTCATTATGCCAAAGTTTCTATATCTTCTATTTTTCTGCTGACAGATTTTCAAATATTGAATCTGAGACAAAAATGAAGTACATATCTATACTGTATGTTCATAAGATGATCATCTTGTTGAATAATTTATCACAAGTGTTCTATTGACAAAGTTGGTCCCAGTTATAGACTGGTTGAAATAAGACAGCATACTAGCATAGCATATTATCTTGAGAAGGAACACATCGCTGTTAGTGACTACTGAACACATAATTCATCCATGGTTGATAGTTCTTTTTAGCTCTAGAATTCAAACTAAGCTTCAGTAGACAATTGCAACAACTCAAAGAATTTGTGATAATGATGTATTTTTCATCTTTTCTCCTTAAAATTATCTCAGTTACTGTTTCCCCAATGTGCCAGGTGAGAATAAACTTGTTTGGGCATACGGATGCTGTTTACTCTGGATACACTTGTTACACAGGAATAGCAGATTTTGTGCCTGCAGATATTGACTCCGTTGGGTATGCTCTAAACTACCTTTTATTTTATATCAGTTCATAAGCTAACTAATGATTGAAATCTGCTCGCAACAGGTATCGAGTATTCCTAGGGCACAAACAATATTTTGTTTCATCAGATGTTGGTGGAGGCAAGATGCAGTGGTATGCATTTCACAAGGAATCACCCGGTGGTGCTGATGGCCCAAGTGGTAGATATTGTTTTGTGTATTCTCCTGCTTCTCAAGCTCAATTAAGTTTTTAGCCCAAAGAACAATTGCTTACATACTTTGTGTAGAATGAAACTAGGAGTAAGTCCAACAAGGACAGCCAAGTAAAGTAATTAACGGGAAGACTATTATGCAAATGATGTGATTCATCTATGAGTCTACCAGGCCCCACCTCAAGAATGAAGGTCATAGATCTTCTCATCTTATAAAAAAAAATAAAAAAAAAATTAAAGGTTCGGAAAGTGAATGTTATTACAAAAGTTCATGAAAGTACACGATGAAAGTTCATGATTGTAGCTATCATTGTGCAAACAGGCATGCATTCTAAGGATAGATGGTGTACAATGTTTTCAAAGGACTTAATGACAATATTATGTAACATACATCATATTTAGCATAAAAGCAACTAGTTATTGTCATTCAGAATTGTAATATCTTGGGCATGTTTTGGCAGGTAAAAAACAAAGGTTGCTTGAAATTTTTGAGGGGTGGTGTGACAATGTGATTGATCTACTTCTTGCCACTGATGAAGAGGCGATTCTTCGACGTGACATTTACGATAGAACACCAAAGTTAACCTGGGGTAAGGGTCGTGTAACCTTGTTGGGAGATTCTATCCATGCTATGCAGCCGAATATGGGCCAAGGAGGATGCATGGCCATTGAGGTAAAGTTGATTTGCTTTCTGTTGGCTAGATTTATTCTAAAACATAGGTTCTTGAATCCTTCTAGCTTTCTTTTTCAAGTTGGTTAGTGGATTAAAATTTGATCAAGTTTTTTGCACATTGTTCATTATACAGGATAGCTACGAACTAGCAATGGAGTTGGATAAAGCTTGGAATAAAAGCGTTGAATCTGGTACACCTGTTGATATTGTGTCCACACTGAAGAGGTACAAAGCATTTTACTCGAAATCAATGAAACTTGGGGTAGTAAAAGGTCTTAGAGACAAAGGAAAAGCAGAAAGAATATTATGGTTGTGTATATTTCTGATCCTCACTGCTATAACTTCTATTGCTTTCCTGCCTCAGCTACGAGAAAGCTAGAAGACTCCGAGTTGCTGTTATCCATGGTATGGCTAGAATGGCAGCATTGATGGCGACAACTTACAAGGCTTACTTAGGTGTAGGACTTGGTCCTTTGTCGGTATGAACCTTGTCAAAAAAATTATGCGCTGAATTAGTTTCCTTCATATGTTGCTTTGCACTGACGAATTCCCATGGATTTACAGTTTTTGACGAAATTCAGGATACCTCATCCTGGAAGAGTTGGTGGTAGGGTTTTCATTAGCCAAGCTATGCCTGCTATGTTGAGTTGGGTGTTAGGCGGTAACAGGTCCGCTTTTTACTCATCATCCCCACTATGATAGAATGAGTTCTTACTTCCTTGCTTCCCTGTTTGGCCGATCTTGTTTTCCAATTTCCCTGTATTTCATTTCTCCCCTGATTATATTGAAGTTCTCAGCATCTTTGAATAGTATACATTCAAATAGCACCTAGTAACCCGAAGAAAAACTTCAAAACAGAGAGTTTGCTTGTTGAATTTTTATTTTTATTTTTATTTTTAACGGGAAATCCATTTTCCAGAATTGAACTCTCTAATGTAAGCTTAAATGTCTCTCCTCACATTATCATGTTTTATTTCCCTTATTTTACAAAATTCTCCTCTTGGCAACATATAACTTATTGCTCAGCTGTTCATTTTATTGTTCCTATACTGCATCTAGTTCCACTTCAGTGTCATTTAGTTAAAACTAACATAAAAAAAAGTTAGCATTACCAATTGATACATAATTGTTTCTCTTTATTTGTCGTGTGCTTGAAATACATTGACCTTAGATATAACTTACAAGTGGTATTCATATGAGCTGATCGGCAAATTACTACTATCTTCTGCAGCGAAAGACTTGAGGGAAGGGCACCACAATGCAGGCTTTCAGAGAAGGTAAGTTCAAAGAGTATCTGATGTATACCAACACTCTCCAATGTTTCTTTTCATTATTTGTGTCTACCCTCGAAGCTGATGTGGTGTTTGTCGCTTATGAAAGGCAAACGACCAACTACCAAGATGGTTTAGCGATGATGATGCCTTGGAGCGTGCCATTAGTGGCGAGTATGTAGTAGCATCCCAGGATTTCTCTATTAATGTGAAATTCAGAAAATTTCTGAACGGGCAGTGTTACTGATCATATTCATCATTCTTTTTGTGCTACAGGTGGTTTCTTCTACCACATGGAAATGGTGCTGAAGCCTTGCAAACTATTTGTTTGAGTAGAAATGAAGACGAACCCTGTATTATTGGGTAAACCCTCTAACCTCTATGCTAAGATTTCACATAGTTGCAGCTGATCGAGGCTAGATATTATAGATTCCTTCAATAACCAGAATTTGTATGACAATCTAAATATTCTGAATTTGGGACTGACTTGCTTTTTTAAATCCTACTTGGGCCTTATCCATTTCATCGTTTTCATACTGCATTCAGTTTAATTCTGCGACTTGCCTTTTTGTCGTAAATATTACTTTTCATTTAGTTCACGCTTATTTCAGTTCAGTTCTTACACCATGCAACTGAAATGAGCATAACCATTTGGGACAATGGAGTTTAGTAAAACATTCAAGTAACTGTAATCATAGATGAACTTGTCTTTGGAAGTAATTATCGATTACTACTACCTAGACTGTTGTGTATTATCAACTAGTTTCCTGATGCGTACTTGTAATGTCAGGAGCGTAACTCATGAGGATCTCCCTGGATTATCTATAGCCTTTCCATCACCTCAGGTACTTCATATTCTATTTTGCTTCAGTTGTCTTTCTTATTATTTCCTTATCAACAATTATGGTGTCCGACTGATTTGTTGTTTTTACCACCTACTCAGGTTTCAGAAAAACATGCTCAGATCAGCTACAAAGATGGAGCATTTTTTGTTACTGATTTGCGTAGCGAATATGGCACTTGGATCACCGAGTAAGTTCATTCAGATATATATACCTGTACTCTAAAAACTTGTCTTCCCTCTTCTTGTTTGTCGGGCATATCTGATTCTCTTGTGTATCAATGCATTCAGCAACGAGGACAAGCGTTACAGACTCTCTCCCAACTCCCCTACAAGAATCCATCCCTCAGATGTTCTTGAATTTGGCGCTGACAGGAAGGTGCGCAGAAAATTCTCCTCGCATAATTTCATACCAACATATAGAAAATCCTGTAGGAAAATCGAATGAAAATTAAGAAGGGTCTATTCTCTTTAGTTTATTCATGCAGTTTTCTGTTTGGTTTGGTTTGGTTCATTTAAGTTCTCACATTTCACTCATCAGGTTCATTGTAGAACAGTAGAACTTAAAGTTTGATGAGTTGTTAAGGTCTCATCATTGACAACTTATATAAAGTCGTGTTTGCAGTTCTTATGTGTGTTTCTTTTTCTGTCTTTTTATATGGTTTTTCCTCCTTTCCAGGTAAGATTTCGTGTTAAAGCAATGCAGAGCGCGCCTAATGCGACAGAGAACAAGAGAGATGCAGCTTTGCAAACTGTGTGAGATCAAAGCCTTTGCAGCAGAAGTGTTGCTGATGATTTGAACATGACTAAAGTGTACAGGAGTTTTTGCAGCGGAATAGATACCGTGAATTTGCTCTCGAACAAGCGTAGACAACAATATGGAATATACTTCCCCTTGGGGATCTAGTGAAGTACATGAATGTATATAACATAGAATCAACTCATTGACCTTTTGCTCAATAGCTCAAGAAAAAGGGAAAAAAACGATTCATTTAATGATTGTTATAATTGATGACTTGGGCTTGAGGTAAGAAATTTCCGACAGTAAATGTCTCTCTCTCACCCACTATCTAATTAAACTCAAATATTAAAAAATTTTCACTTTTTCTAATATTAATAACCATTATAGAAGTGAAGAGTTTAATAATCAATCTCAACTTTCTTTCCCATCCTTATTTTTGCCATGAATAGTATATTGTCGACCTAATGGTAGGATGGAGGGAATATAAAATTTTAGTCAAAGTTATGGCTAGGAAATTGTAAAAAAAGTTTAGAGTAAATTAGTGTTCATTTCAACTGAAATTATCTGAATTAAATTAAATGAATATTAATAGTATGAGAAAGAGTAAGTTGCAATGATGAATTGTGTCTTTCCATGAAAGAAGGGGTGACTATCCCAAAAAGGAGGGGTGACTTTATTTCAAAGGGGTGAACTTTCCTAATGTATCAATACACTAGTTTGATGCAATATTTTGTGAAAAGCCTAACAAGGTGATCATTTTTTTGCCATGGCTTGTGCTTTGTGCTTTGCAATAATTTGCCCTTGACGACATTAACCCATAAATCACCGTCGGTACGTGATATACATGTTCCCCTTGAATTTGACAAGACAAGATAATTGACGTCCATGACATGAATGCTTCTTCTTCCTAAATTGGTTTCATTACAATTGACAAGTAAAACAAGATGCTCGCAGCTATCACATGGCCTTTTTTTTTTTTTTTCCTTTACTTTTGAAGTATGTAGTACTTTTTGTCTTGGATGAACCTTGGAGAATCAAAATTGATTGATGACAACTTTTGATGACTTGAGATTTTTTTAAAAAAATACCAAAATATCATATTTTATGTCCATGTACAATTATGTCATCACAGCCATGATCACCTTTCGGTCATTATATTGATCCAATGACTAATGTTATCAATGTCCCTTCACACTTTTCCGAAATGAGACATTAAAATTGACATGACATCGACTTTGAAATAATTGTTGATATGTTAGAAATAAGGAACCGATGATTATAACTATAGAACCAAATTTAAGAAGCGGGTGACAACTTTGAATTATTGGCATAAATATTCCAATAAGGTTTCGTATAGGTGGGAATTGAGATGTGTGTTACTACGTCCAACAACCAAATTGGTGGAAGCATCAAAACGTAAAACTCAACTCTAGAAAAGTCTCTATTCTCCAACCAGGATCCATCTTTCGCCAATACATACCACCAATAATCAAAAGGATAGATATATGTACTGTCTTTGTAATGCTACAGGACTTAGTTGACATATAAACCTCAAAACACACAACTAATCAAACGTACTAGACTCCATTATTGACATAAAACTTAGCTGTTACCTCAAATTAGCTTTGTAGGCGACCCATTTTGTGATGGGCTGGGCCCATTTAAGAGAGACTTGTGTTCCTCACAAGTCAACAACGTTGTCATAAGAACTGCAGACACCACAAGCCAAGCCCATACCCATCATAATTGATCCAACATTATTTGGGGCCCATTTAGGTGAATAATCCAATGGATGGATTTTCCATGTGGGAGTGATTAATTATTTATGTGGAAAAAGTCTAATAAATTCATGTGCGCTAATAAGCCTGAGACATAATACACTAGTAGAGTAGTAGTAGTAGTGTAGTACTAGTACACACCCCATGTCCTTTCCCAGTCGGCACGTGACAAGAGCAGAGGTTGACACGTGAAGTGCATGGAATAGCGGTGGTGGTGGTGGTGGCCACATGCACGTGATGCTGATTCTGATGCTTCCTTAGCTTCTTCTTCCAACGGTCGTTATTTCTTCATCCCTCTGAATTATGATGCTTGTGGAAGTGGCCGGTAATAGCCGTTGGCATTAATTTTACTTGCAGTGAAAGGGGGTTTGTTTTAATGTGAGAGAGTGGAGGATATATTGGCAGAGAATTTATTCCGAGTCTGATCTTCAGTTTCAGCAGTTTCATGTGTGTTAAGGAAATACTCCCTCCGTCTCCAAATCTCCTAGGCAAATTTCTTTTTTGGTTATCACATAATCTCCTAGGCATATTCCTTTTTTGGACAATTTTTTTCTCAAAAGTGACAAGTTTGCCCTTAATTTAGTTAACCATCAAAT